>JAOXYH010506280.1:1982-13901 GCA_028566455.1 Botula fusca | reverse complement strand
TGTGTAGCGGAAGATGAGATTAAATAACTTGGCCAAATGTCTTTCCTTCTTCTGTAGAAAGTTTGAGATCAAATTAGCATCATAAGAGTGCAAAAAAGGTCGACAAGTTAGGGGACGCAGTTGGTCCACATTGGAATACTGATCGTCTGTTGAAAAATATATCCAACACACTGGATAAATATGTTATTGATAAAAAAAACTCTAGTATTATGATCACATCTTCCTCGGTGTACTTTGAAGATGATTTGGTTTCTTTCTTCACAAAAGATATGAAATTTCTGCCAACAATAAATTTGTATCTTTGTTCTCAATTCTTTTTTCCAGAAACAACGAACGAGGTATGATATCTCCAAGTCCCGACTTCAGCTGTTAAAGTGGAATAAACAATAAAACTGCAAAATGTTCTGAGTTTTATGGTGAAAAAATTCTTTAAAGTAACAAAATTATCCACAGTTTCCAAGTATTCATGTGTACATAAATATACCCAAATGTAAAGATTCAGCGATCAAATACAACAAATTTATATCTGAAATAAGTTTCATCGTTATTTTATTTCAATGTCCATTTTTTGTCATTTCCCTTAGTATGTTTTAAAGTTAAAATGAAAAAAAATGTCACCAGTAGAAGTTTAAATATACAAAAACTACGAGTATAATTAACACACACACACAAACACATACACACTCTCTCGCTCTCTCTCACTCTCTCTCTCTCTCTTAAGAAATAAGGCTTCCAAAAAACAGGAGACTGAAAAGGCTTCCAAAAACAGGAGACTTTTTAATCAATTTTCAGTACCGGATATTGTAAACAGATTGTACACAAATATCTATCGTTTAAAATGTATTTAAAATCAAAAGGAAGTTATCTTATCTATTCATCCTGTTTATGTATAAAAACATGTGATATACTGAACATACCACGTTCATTTTGCGCTTCTGAAGCAATTTCAGTGAAGAAAACGACGCAAAATGTGTAGGTTAACTGGGCGAGTAAGCGCTTTAGTCACCATGGTTGGATTAAGGAGTGCGTGTTCTTCTGCAAAAGTACGGTCAATTAAAAAAAAGTAGTAAAATTGTTGTTTCCAAGTAGGTAAACGAAAACATCTCGAACACTGGTAAAAACAAACGGAATTCTGAAATGTTGAGATGCGAAAGAGAAAGATTCTTTTTCAGTTCTTACCGAAATGTATAAGTAAATAATTTCTTGAATGCTCTGATATGTACTGAAATTAATACATGTACAATACACATTGAGCCTTTTTAAATTATATATACATTGCTAGCGGATGGTGAAAATATGCACGTTTCGTTATCGGCATGGCGGGCAACAGAAAATCCTCCAAATCTACAATACTGGAACAGCTAATATCGTTCCCAACGATATTGGACTGGTTTTTCCAGTATTGTTAATTTAGGATACTAGATTTCCAGTATTGTATCTGTACAATACTGGAAAACCCAGTATCGTAAATCTACAATATTGGTTTTTCTAGCATTGTAAGTCTACGATACTGGAAAAAACCAATATTGTGTACAATACTGGAACAATTGTTTATCTTAGTATTGTTGGCAACAATTCTAGAAAAGCAGTATTGTAGACCTACAATTGTAGATTTACAATACTAGAAAATCCAGTATAATACAGATACAATTCTGGGACAACCAGTATTTCAACCCATGATACTAGAATAAAATATAATCCAGTATTTGCACAATACTGGTACAACCAGTATTGGGATCGTATTCTACACTTAATCCAAAACTACTATAGTATATCTCTGTGTTAAACTTTGACATAAAGTGGCGGTCATCTTAGATTTCCTATCGGCAAACTAAACATGACATTTGTAGACGGCCATCAAAGGAACATTCTCTTCAAAACATCATTTTCATTGACCCAACGGTTTCTGACGAAGAAATTTTTAAATGTATTTCCCACTGGTCCCAATGTTAACCTTTGGCGTAATGCGGCTTCTGATCGGCAAACAAAAAAAAATTGTAGAGGACAATCCAAGGCACATTTCTTTGAAAATAATTTTTATCAGTTTCTGACAAGAAAATTTTGAAATGTCAGCACACCACAACACATTATTTTCCCTGGCAGCCATGTTAAACAATATATTAAAAACTAAAAAAAAACATAAAATTTGTAGAGGACCATTAGAGCAAAATTTCTGCCAAATTTAGTTCTAATCTGTTCAGTGGTTTCAGAAGAGAAGATTGAAATCTGAAAATATTATCGCCTGACGGACGAACGACGGACACAAATTGATGACAATAGCTCACCTAGTCCTTTTGGGCCAGGTGAGCTAAAATGAAACAATAAAGATTGCCAAGTAACTCATGTAATTTGTGAGTAAAATAGTTCAAGAAAAACAAAATTCCAAAACAAATCCGATTTTTTATGTGATACAGTTTGTATGTTTCTTCCCTGCTAGTTCATGTCGATGCAACACATAACACAAGAAGTAAAAATTAAATTCCACGAATATAGGTTGTATACTACACGTGATCCGGTTAAATTGTACAGTTAAATGCTTCAGTACCCATGTTATTGGGTTTTTTGTTCTGCACTCGGGTGTAAATCGAAAGTTGGAATTTTCAAAATAGAATTCTTATGTCATACAAAAATAAGGAGTGTTTACTATTGTTTTGTGGCTTACATAAGAAAAACAAGGAGTAAGTATAAAATATTTCCCTACATAGGAATCGTTAGTTTCAGAACCAGATGAATTCACCTATTGATTGTGTTCGAAAAGGAAAATATTTCCACTTTTGCAAAAAACTAGTTTTAACAGACAAATCTGGTCAAATCCTTAAAATTCCAGTCTTCACACTTGTTTCTCATTATTTATAAGAAGTAATTGACTGAATAGCTATAAATGTTCTATTCTATACTACATTCCCAAACACTGAAGATACTAATGGACGTATTACAGTAATTCGGCAACACGAGAACATCAAACTCTAACAATATGTAAAAATGAACACAAAAAGTTAAGCAATTCCTAAAGCTAATTCCACAAAAGTTGGTTGAAATAGATAATAAGATTTAGCATAATGATATACTGATTTGAATTTGAATAATGAGTTTATTTTAATTAAAGACGAAATCATGGGCTAACTTAATATTATATACACCTATCAGGATTGTGAAAAAGCATAAAAATATTTTGTCGAAGCCAACATCGTAATAAAATACTGATTAGAGTAAATATCTGCTTATAGGGTAAAGTTAAAAGAGCTTATCAACCAAGGAAGGATATATTTCTGACCAGCTAACAAAAAAAAATCAAGAAAAATCAAACTAAGGAAGGCAGGACCAAGATGATGTGAATACATGGCTGAAACGTCCGGAAATCCAACATTTTATGACATGTATACTCAAACAGCACTAATAAACATTTGAAGGTGTTCTTTTTATTCGTACTGATACGCGAGTGATGGATAGGACAGAAAAATTAGTATTACAGACGCACGTCAAATCCTTTTATACTCTTGATCCCATTGCTGTTACACGTGGGTTATGTTGTGGACGGTCACCAAGTGAGGAAAGTGAAATCTCATCAATCGCAACCAGGCATGAGGACAGAAATACTGTATGGAAGGAACTTTTACCGAAGATAAAAGAAAACTTTACTCTCTTACAAATATTATATATTCTTCTTAGATGTGGATACTGTGAGCTGTTTCTGGAAATTTCTACACATTGGAGATCTTTAAAGTATGCAGAACGAAATATAACTATTTACAAAGTCAGCGCCAAAAGTCGAAAATTTTCCCAGGATTTGTTGATAAATTTCAAGTTACATGCTTACAACTACATTTTCGATGACCCTAGAGAATATTTCCATGAGAAATCGAAAAAATACAAAGAATCATATATGCTGGAAAACAATCCCATTGAACGCATGCGTAAAGCAGATACATATGCCGTCTCTATATGTACCGAAATTGACGTTTGGGCACTTCAGCATCCTAGATCATTTCCATCTCATGGTCTGTTCAGGGAGCTTAAAGACCTTATTCCCAATACCTCAAATACTCACGTAACTCAACTTTTGTACGATACTCGAATGGCAACAGCCTATGCAATAGCAGAGCAAGACGAACCTGCGGAATCTTTTGTGCTAAGTGGAATGTCATCTTCGTTGTTTCTGGGATATTGTATAGAGATTGTAAATATAATGTACATCTGTGTTTACAGCCTCATGTACAAGTATGAGAAACGTCCAAGCAAATGCCTCTTAGACAGAATAATCAAAATCGCTAATATTGGTCTTCAGTGTCTTGAAGATGAAACAACGGACACCATCAGAAACTTTTCCAGGAGAAGATTTTATCAACGCATAGCGTTTTGTTTGCTTGGCATAAGAAACAGAGGGGACATAATACCTGGTTCCATAGTTCGTCCAGAAAATATTAAATGGGCAAATGAAATGTTAATTGAGATTGACAAATCATGGACTGACATCGAAGCAAGACGAAAAATGTTCTATTATGTAGCAAAAGCTAGAATATCAGAACTTGAAAGTTCGTCAGAAGGGAAAAAAATCGCCCTGAAATACATCAACATGGCAGTTGACATAGGGAGAGAAGGAAGATTTGGAGAACTTAAATACATAAGTGAATACGCCAATTATCTAAAAGATTATTAACCAAACCTTAAAAATGGTCAATTGTAACAGACTGGATAAAGGATATGTATTTACATCACAATATTCTTTACATTTATGAATAAAATTGGATGTGTGCAACATTTTTAGATACAGTTCTTTCGAGTTCGAAAAGCTAAAGTAAAGAATTTAATTAATTTTAAGGACTTCAGCTCTGTTTTAAATATTTTCTGCTATGTTTAATGTGATGTTTGTCTATTGATTGAAGTGACACTCTCAAAAATCAATTTGCTCTGACAGAACACTGAAGAGCTGGAATATAATTAAAGTACATGGCAATGACATAACTCTAAGAAATAACACAGAAATGTCATCTAAAATTCATTTACTTTTCTGTTTGATTATTACGAATAGAATTGATTTATGGTTAAAACGCATGTTAAATAGTGAAAACATTATCAAATTTACATGGCATTTTGAAATTCCCTGATTGCTTACAAAAGACATCTAAGGCGAAATAGAAATTTCTGCGACAGACAATATCGATGTATTAAATGTCTAATACCTGTGTTACTGATGAGAAAATGTATGTTTCTGGAAGGCTTTAATAGCTTCGTTAGCATACAAACAAAGAAAACTCATTTTACAAATAGAATGTCATTAGAACTAATGTAAGAAGTCGTATAAGAAAGATTTGTAGCAGCCATGACCCAAATGACATGAATCACAGTCACTAAGCAACGAACCAAAATGTGACACTTAAACTATTCTGTAGAAGTATGTCCACTATAAATTCCACTTAAAATGTATCCGAATATTATCAGGCTTTCCTTCAAATTTACTCTGCATTGCACAAAAATTATACTAGAGGCTCACCTGAGCCTGTATCGCTCACCTGGTATGCCTGACCTTTTTTGAAGACTGTCTTACATCGTCAAAATTTGCATTTACGCCCAATAACTCATATAAAGAGTTTTCTGACGATTTCAGGGTAATAGAGACTATGTAGAGCTTGATGTGCTGATCATTTTTGCTTTTTTTACAGTTTCTCTCTATCTGTTATTGTTTTCAAGATATTGAGAAAAAAGAGCAAAAATCGTCAAAATTTGCGTTTTAACATCCAATAACTCATGTAAGGAGTTGTCTGAGGATTTTGGGGGTAATGAAGACTTTTGTAGAGCTTGATGTGCTGATCATTTTTGATTTTACAGTTTCTCTCTATCTGTTATTGTTTTCAAGATATTGGGGAAAAACAGCAAAAATCATCAAAATTTGCATTTAACGCCCAAAAACTCATGTAAGGAGTCGACGGACGATTTCAGGGTAATGGAGACTTTTGTAAAGCTTGACGTGCTGATCATTTTTGCCCTTGCCAGTTTTCCATATCTGTTATAGTTTCGGAGATATTAGCCAAAAATGGTCATTTTACCCCAATGTATTTATAGCATTAGCCGCCATTTTTGTTCATAGACCGACTTGTCGGATACAAATTTAAATATAGGGACCCCAATGATGCTTATGGCCAAGTTTGGTTTGAATCGGTTCAATAGTTCCAGAGGAGAAGATTTTTGTAAAAGTTAACGCCGGACAACGGAGGGACGACTGACGCCAAGTGATGACAAAAGCTCGCCCTGGCCTTTGGCCAGGTGAGCTAAAAATGATCTGGATGGACAGACATCACCAATCCGTATGAGATAGCTGGTACATATAGAATTGTGTATAACACGTTTGATCTTATCTGATATGAACTATAATAATCGTAGAAACAGCGGTTAGAAAGAATGATGATGAAGAATCGGAGATCAAGGGCAAAAAAGATCACATGTCTGTTCACGATCGAGATGGACACACCAGGCCTTGCGGTCATAAAACTTTCGAGTACAATTTTCGTGCTCAGACTCCAAAATTAACCAATCGAAATGCTGGATTTGCTCTTTCGAGCACGATTTTTGTGCTCCGAGCACTGAGAAAAGTTTTATGACCGAGTGGCCATGACTTTTTAATTATCATTCTAACCTTGAGTCTATTCTTCTTATATTTAAGATATCCTATCTGGGTAGTATATTCCAGTTTATGAAATGTCAGAATTTTATAAACTAGGCATTTGGGCAATACCTACAGGTATGCTACTTTTTTCTTGTTATTTGTCTATCATTATGGTATAATTTAACAGGGAAAATGTTTTATTATCTAGACTGTTTTCGTACATAATCCTAAATGATCTTTATTCAGACTCATCATAAATGGGAAAAAAATTTAATAGCATAATCAACATGCATAATATAAAAATATATGATTTTCTTAAAAAGTTTGAACAGTGACGTTGGACTCAATATGTAGTTCCATTATGCAGTTGCGCATGGTGTTGCTGTAAAATGATTTGGAAAAAATACACGATTCACTTTTGATGGCTATTTGTTATATTTGCTTCAGAGAAGTTATTAATATTAATCAAAATTTTTTAGGTGTTGGTTTACATTTTTTGGAGGCTTTGTACCGTTTACCTGTTCTCCTTCTTCACGTTCCACCGGCTGATGCGGGTGTATGTATCCAGTGTTTTTCTCAATTCTTTCCGAGTCATAATTTGAATAACTATGAAGTTTCATTTCAACTTTGGACATGCAGTAATTTGCATGTACATCTACTTTAAGCATTTGTTGATGCTGATTTACATAAGCATTGCTTGTTGCAACATCATCGTAAGACTCTTGCTCTATTCCGGTATCATTATCCTCTGATTTATCACTGGTATCACAATAATATTTGACATTGCTCGGCGGGATATAAACATGAACATCAGCCTCAACCATTGGTTGGTACGGATTCAAATATCCATCGTTTATTTCGGTTTCTTCATCTTGCAAGTCTTCCTGTGTGGTATGGTTATTCTGTTGAACGTTTGAAGGTATATTTTCGCACAAGAAACGTTCGTCTATTTCGTCATATTCCGAGTTACCTTCATCTTTCTCAGTTCCGGGCTGAGTGGTAATGACACTAGTTGCAAGACTCTTTTTTCTATTTCTCCTCCAAATATAACCAATAAGAATGTAAATGACTACTAGTAGCGGACAAATACTGCCGAAATAAATTACGATTTCTTTGCTTAATGCACCTGTAAAAATAACACAATTTACTCTACTTTATTAGCGTAGATAGCGATTCGGTAAAAAAATGTAATCGAGGTATTTTCAAATTCCCTTTCTCAAATAAGGCAATTATTCAAATAGTAATCTTTATATAGTACTGAAAAATATAATATCTATTGGAGGAATTGAAAATATTATTGCATATTTTGTAGGAACGTCTAAGTTTTTGCATGCCAAAACGAAAATACCCAAAAGAAAACAAAAAATGATTTAAAGATATGTTTGGAGTAGTTTTAGAAGGACAACCAGATATGTCCGTTTATTATATAAGTAACTTCTTTCGTCAGATAGATAGATTATAACATGGTATTCTCAATAATTGCCCTAGTATTAACCTTCGACCCATATCAGGTCCTCCAGGCTAATACCAAACCAATATTGAATATGTCATTTTATATTCTCTAATCATCATATACATACATTTATAATGTGATGATACACATAAACGTTTTTCTATATGCACCGACATTTATGTATTTAGTATGATTATTCGGGCTGCTATGTCGCTTTTGGTGTAATTTCTTTGTCCAATGTGGACGTCGGGTTAAAGCACAAGGTCGAAAAAAAGAATAAAACAAAAACCTATAGACATATTGCCCACAAACTAAATTGTAAAGGGAGACAATTGCATTGACCTCATTTGTGCAGAGTCTCAATGGTTTGAGTTTGAGACCTTATGAAGGAAGTATAAAATTTGACAGAATTAAAGCCAAATTGTAAACATTGGTGTGTTAATCTTACTGTCGTATATATAATAAGTATCGTTAGCACAGTATTTCGGAAAGCTTCAGAATCGGGTGGAGCAGATACATTGTAAGGTTGTCACCAGACTAAGGGACTGTTCAGAATTTATTACGTGCTGGGCCGGTACAAAGTCTTAAAGGTGGTGCGGTATTTATATAAATCTGAATTTGTGGTTATATACCTGTTTCAAAACTGCTATCATTGTTGTTTGCTTCAGTTGATAGATTGTTGCCTGAAACAATATAAACAGTATTACTCGGCAATTGTTTTACAGTGAAAAATGTATATATACAAAATCTGTAGCCTCATAAAAAAACATACTACTTAGTACCCCGTTATTTAATTTCACTTTTATATTTCTTGCTTAAACTGAAAAAAGCACGAGCTTCTACTAAACAAATCAGGTAATGCAAGCTCGTAGCTATATTGAAAAAGTTGTTATACTTTTTCTTTAGTTGCAGTCGTTTCGGTACTTCTTTAAAGACCAGACGGTATTTTTTAGGTTTAAGCTACTAATACTTATTAAGTTTTTACCATCTTCCAAAAGCTCTTGTGGGAATAAATTTGAGACAAATTGAGATTATGTTAGCAAGAATCGCAAATAAACTCTTCCCGACAAAACCGTCGTAAGTTTACCATACTATGGGAATAATGTCAGTCATTTTATCTCAAAAGCTATAAGTCATGAGGAACTGGGACTTCACAAATGAGTACAGGACACATATCATCCAAAAGGTGGTGATATTCAGATATTCGACAACACTTGAATGGTTTATATTCGGATATCGCAAAATTAACTCTGAAATAATCCGCATATTTATGTTGAAAACAACTCAGTTTAACAGTCTCTGAAAAATAGCTGTAACATGAAAACCGTAAAAAGATAGAAATAAATGAAAGCAGTTCAACTGCTAGAGATGCATCATTTTCGTGTTTCGCTGATATCAATCTGATTAAACCAGAAAATTATAAACAACAGTCATTGTAGAAGGCATTATATCGCAAAAAAGCGTAATAAGGAAAAGTTAAAGGCGTTAAAACGCGAGGTAAAAGACGTTAAAACGCGAGGTCAAAGGCGTTATAACGCAAAGAAAGGCGTAATAACATAAAGTAAAAGGTGATATGACGCAAGAAAAAGCGTTATAAGGGAAGTAAAAGGCGTTGTAACGCGAATGAAAATTTGTTATTTTGCGGACAAACATGCGTATAACGCGAAGTCAAAGGCGTCATAACGCGAAAAAAGGAGTAATAACGCGAAGTAAGACGTGATAACATGAAGGAAAAGGCTTTACAACCCGAAAAATGGCGTTATAACGCGAACGTAAAAGGCGTTATGACGCGAATTTTTCAATTCAAACTCAACCACTTCAACCAATCAGCGGCCAATACGGTCATTTTGGATGAGGATTCCTGATTTTGGATACAATTTTAAAAGGAAAAATGCCAGAACCATCTGTAAATTTGTTCCATTTGTACCAGTGGCACTGTTGTTGTAAATTGAATGCAGTTTTCTTCTTTAAACCCAATAAGCAAAATGCTTCGATTCCAATATTGCTACATAATACTCCTCGGATGGTCCTCTTCTAAAAATATATCCGACAAGTTGGTCTGATATCCAAGACGAACTCCAACGTCACACACATTTTAACCTTGGAGTGTGTGGATAACGGACTGCCGGTGAAAAGTCCAGGACGGCCGCTATCGTTAAAATATCGGACTAGAGGAAAATGTATTTGAAGACTTTTTTGGAAAGAACTGAGACACATATGAAGAATGCACCTGGATTTTTTCTTTTTCTGGAAGACCAAAATATTTAAGCTACACGTGTCCTTGAACGATTAATGAAGTTTTCTTTAACAACTCCCGATCAAGGATCATACCAATGTCATGAATACAAAAACATGTAGTTTCAGTTCTACTTTAACAGTCACAGACAAGAATACTCATTAATCGGCATTCTGTTAATCTTCCGTTTTAGGGCACTTTGACTGTTTTCTTCCATAATGTTGTTGACTGTTTCTTTCCATACTATTCAAAAACTCAACGGACTTGATACTTCACCGGATATCCCCACTTTGATGTGACGGGTGCCGTAAGTGGAGCAGAACATGCTTACCATTCCGAAGCACCGGAGGGTTTTGTAGGAGTTCATCGCTAGTGCTTTGCTTCTCGTGCTTCGTTGCTTCTCGTGTTGTCTCTTTCTATTTTGTTTGTTTGCTACATGTTTTTGAATTTCTTATCTGGGTCTCGTTGTTTGTTTCCACACTTCTGCCTAGGATCTCTGACTTCAGCTTGTGGTTTCGGTATTCTGTTGCCAATATTTGTTTATGCCCGCTTTTTTGAAAAAAATAGCGTTACGATAACATTTTAAGTCAATTTTTGGCTCACTTTTATTAAGGAATACTTGCTTTCCTGTTGGCACGCAGGATTAAAATTAACTTACCGTGTTTTATTGTAGTTACTTCAATATTTCGTGACACGCACCCTTTCACATTATCGCATCTGTTTGAATAAATTGAGAACTATTTATATTACATATTTTTTCTAGCAGTGCTCGTTGTTGTATCTTGCTTTCATTGTTCCAGCTGACAAGGGCCCTAACAACATCGTTTTTGTCAGCAAAAGATACTATATTGGTTGTCTGATTAAGTAGATGGGCATTGGCAATTCATTCGGCAACCCACTTATACATTAATTACCATACCAAGGGAAGACATCATCGATAATCACATATCTATGATGTCTTCCTTTGGTATGATTGTGTCCGATTGTGTCCGATGACAACAAAAAAACCTTCCTTCACCTTATTGGATTCCTAAACTTCATAAGAGTCCATACAAACAGGGGTTTATTAGGGTTCTATGTTAAACAATGTCTTGCTGTGGTGGCAATCTTGGATTTCTGATCGGCATGAAAAGAACAATTTGAAACACCACTACACGAAGAACGTTCATGCAATGTTTACTTTAAATTGGCTTACTTGTTTCAAAGGAGAAGATTTTGAAACATTTTTTTCACGTAGGGTTCTATGTTAAACTATGTCCTGCGGTGGCGGCGATTTTGGATTTGTGATCGGCATGAGAAGAACAAATTTCAAACACCACTTCATGAGGATCATTCCTGCCACAGAACAATTCCATTGGCCGTTTGGTTTCTGACAAGAAGATCTTTGAATTTTCAGCCAATCAGAATGCACATTTTTGACCCTGGAGGCCATGTTGGATTTGGGATCGGTACAAAATGAACAAACCTGATAACCATTGACCCACTGAACATTCATGACATGTTTAGTACCAATTGGTCAAGCGATTTCAAAGACGAAGATTGAAAGTTAACGTACGACGACGCCGACGACGCAGTCGACTTCGACGACGACGGACGCAAAGTGATGACAATAGCTCACATGGTTCGGAC
>JAOXYH010505172.1:0-13910 GCA_028566455.1 Botula fusca | reverse complement strand
AAAATGATCAGCAAGTCAACCTATACAAAATGCTTCATTACACCGAAATCGTCAGATGACACCCTATATGAGTAATTAGCCTTTAAATGCATATTTTGAGTGTTTCTGCTGTTTTTGGCTTATATCTTGAAAACAGTAATAGATAAAGAGAAACTGCAAAAATGATCAGCCCACCCACTTTCAAATTTCCAGCATAACTGTAGCTTTGTTTAAAGCTGAAATACACAATGTATGACACTCTCTAAAGCCCAGCTATACCAGGTGAGCGATACAGGCTCAGTTGGTCTCTAGTTGCTTTTTACAGTTATTATTTCAAGATATTGGACAAAAATCGTCAATATTTACATTTAAAGGCTAATAACTCAGGCTAAGGAGTCATCCTCCACCTGGCCTTTTCTAAAAAGGTATGTATTATTTCCAAAAATGTTCAAAGATATTTTTTGGGGTATGTTAAAAGGCTAACCGCTGCGTACATTGTATGTTTCAGTATATCATCGTTCTGAAATTAATTTCTTGTGTGCCCATCTTTATTTAATATATATGTACATGTATTCATAAATGGATTAATTGATACAAGGAAGATCATAAATGATATTTTAATTTCCTACAAAATTACTGCATAGTGCAACGTCAGATTTCAATGATTTACAAGTAAATCATTTGGAAGATGCTGTTTATCGTCTGCTTAGGTGAGTCTTCTTTCTGCTGCATTTAATAAAATGGATGGGTGCGGGAATGGATAAGTCATAACGTCTGCAAGAAATGAAAATATTATTTTTCCTTACGCATCAGTTAGAGTAATTTAGAATAGAAGAGAATGTATGAGTGACAAATTATTTCTCTTTTTCTTGTAAGAAAATACCACCCCTGACACAAGCGCTGTATTTTGAGGATATGGCAAGACGTGCAAGGTTAATGGATGACGTTTCCACAAAGTACTGGAGATAATTTAGGGAGTGATGAAAATAACACTTAAATTGTTGGCCAAGTGCAATAACATGTGTAACTTGATTTATCAACAATGCAGATCTACATCAAATGATATACAGAAGTTGTCTTTGATGTTTTGATTTAATGACAATGTAATACATTTTTGTAAAAATGGAAAACAGACAATACTACTCAGAAGTTTAAAACCTATATGTATATTTAAGTTTCCATATTTCGAAAGCCCTCTGCAGAGAAAGTACGTGACATATCGAAATAATTTTTGATATCAAGTATCGGGCATACTTACACTATTCCAAATCGACGCAACGAGACCGAACTCTTTTCCTATACATAGTCATCTGCCCGACTTGTTATCCCTTGAACTCAGAAACCGTAAAAGATACAGAAAAACCGAAGGCTGGTAATTGTTTGGAGTAGCAAGGCATGAGTTAAATTTATTAAGTCGAAAGATTTTTGACGACTCCTTTCATGAGTTATCTCCTCTTGAAAATTGACATATTCCGTTAAAATTTTTTTATCGAAAACCGTAAGTCGTAGAGACCTGGGACCTTCAAGATTAATCATGGGACAATGTGACATACAAAATGGTGTCAAGGTCAAAGGTCATCGATGACCTTGACCTTTGACCTTGCTTGTTTATATTAAAACTCGAAAACCGTAATAGATAGCTGATAAAATGTAATGGAGAAAATGTGTGTTTTGTCGAGTTCTACATTTCTTACATGAGTCCAAAATTATTGGACCAACCGTTAAGGGACTAGGGCCCAAAAACCGTTTTCGCGGTCCAAACTGAAGGTTTTTTGGTAATATCTCAAAAACGGTAAGAGATAGAAAGAATTGCAAAAATGTGCCACATAAAAAGACCTATAAAATGGGGTCAAGGTCAAAGGTCAAGGTCCCTAGCAACGACATAAAGTCCTTAGCAACCATATATTTTTTGACCCAGAAGGCTATGAATAGTATGAAATGACATTTTTCAAGGTCAATGTCCCTAGCAACGACATAATGTCTAGCAACAACAAAAAGTCCTTAGCAACAGTGTACTTTGCACAGAACGTCTTTAGCAACCACATATTTTTGGACTCAGAAGGCTACGAATAGTATGAAAATGACATTTTTCAATGTCAAAGTCCCTAGCAATGACATAATGTCCTTAGCAACAATGTATTTTGCACAGAAAGTCCTTAGCAACTGTATATTTTTGAACTTAGAAAAGTATGAATAGTTTAAAAATGACATTTTCAAGGTCGAGGTCCCTACCAATGACTTCAAGTCCTTAGCAACAGTGTATTTTGCACCGAAAGTCCCTAGCAATCATACATTTTTGAACATAGAAGATTATGAATAGTATGAAAATGACATTTCTCACAGGTCAAGGTCCCTAGCAACTGCATAAAGTCCTTATCAACCATATATTTTTGATCTTAGAAGGCTATGAATAGTATAAAAATGACATTTCTCAAAGCTCAAGGTCCTTAGCAATGACAAAGTCCTTGGCAACCATATATTTTGCAAAATCCACTCTGACGATTGGGTTATCACGGGAAAGACCTTTCAATTGTTCTCTGAACAACTGGCCTTTAATTTTACACATGAATTTATTGTAACTTGTTATAATAATATTACTTGTCAAATGTACTACAAATCGTTTAAAAAGAGGAGGTATGATAAAAAATTAAAATTTCTTAATCCTTTCAACTTTTTATTGCAAAATGAACATGGTAACAATATTTGGTCATTTTAGGGTCAAAAATTCAATTTTGATGTCACAGTGTCTATATAAATATGTCATAATTGTCGAAATTGACCAAAAATGGCCATTTTCTGCATAGTTTAGGGTAGAATTATAATATATAAACAAAAGCCTTACCCAAAAGAGATATTTGACTTTCTAAAAGACATAAATCGGTAAAATATCTTGTTGGGTAACGCTGCTGCTCATATCTAAATGCTATTTACAAGGTGTCAAGAAGATGCAAAATTTTCACTTTTTCAGTTTTTCCTAAAATTCACGAACTTTGATGACCTTATAACACCATCTGGATATTTATCAATAATTGACACAGTAATGTCTAATGATTATCTACAGGTTGATAATTGATAGCTTTTTAACACTATATAATTTCCGAATTCGAAGGGCCAAAAAGATGGCATTATCATACCGCATATGTAATACATAAAAGAAAGAATATGGGATGTGTAAAGACATTGTAAGGATATTGTAAGGACGTTCGTTACAAGACTATCAAAAACACTCCCAGTCCAATAATAACCAAAACGGTTATCACAATATATCACAGTCCTTAAACATATACACAGATAGTGTAATGGTGGTAGACATATGGTAGGATATGGTGAATTATCGTCACCGAGAGTTGGAACCGTCCACCCAAGATTTCGTAGGATTTGTTGGTAATCAATTCAATTATATCTGAAGATATTCACCAGCAGACAATAGTGATCTATCCAAATATGGTTGAAGATATTCACCATCAGCTGATAGTAACCAATCAAATACAAGTTCACCACCAGATGGTTGTTAAGATTTTCAATTGGAGAATGTAATAATCGATTAAAAATAATTGAATCTAAGGGTCACTACGAGGTGGGTTCTATCAATCCAAAGATGTTCAAGAGCTTGTAATCCATCGATTCTTTTTGAAAATCACGCGATGTGGTAGGAATCGTAATCCATCCAAATATAATTATATGGTGGATTCACAGCAAAAGGGAGATAAATCAATTTTCCTCTTTCAAAACTTCTGATATTGATAGGGTTTTTGCGTTCACATATGTACAAGGTGTTCATCAATTCTTTCCTGCAATCTACATACGTCATCAGATATTTATTGACAAAAAAGTCTGTTTAAGTCTGATAATAAATTGGAATTCGTTCAATCCATATTACTTTCAGATATCGTTGTTCGGATTAAAAAAAAACTGTTTTGGGTCGGATTCTTTGAATACTGTTGTGATATGTATGAAAAGTTAAATTATAAACACCGTGCATCAAGATTAACAGTACCTCTTTATGAAACGAATGGTTAAATTTTTTATTACGCATACCCTTCTAGACACCAAATAACACTCGCAATACATAACTAAATATATAAAGTTACTTCTGGACTGGTTTTTGAGAAGCCCCTCACCTACGACTCAGGACATATCCAAAACCAGTCCATATCCTAGCCCTTGGGCAATCCGAAAATCTTGTTACGGTCCTCCATAGAAATTACTATTATATATAATAGAAAGAATATTGGATATGGGTCGGAAAGACAACATCCCACATATTATGTAAAATTTCAAATAAACTACGTGTAACTTTAGGGTAAATTCAATTGCGTGTGAAGCGCTTTTCTGGATTAACCTTCAGACACGCTAGTGCCCAAAATGTTGGAAAACATTATCAATTCTTACAATGTATGCTATATTTTACAAACAAGCACACTGAAAAAAAACCAGATATTAAATAAACGCTGAATGCGAGTCAAAAATATATTAAAAAGTTCAAGATTCCAAAATAATTTCCTGAATCCTGGTTTAAAAGGTGTAAAATGCATCTTCCCAACACATATACCAATACCCACAAGATATAAGAGCATACACCTCCAGCACAGGGATATTTCTACCGCTTCACACTAGAGAAAAACATGGAATGTGTCGGAAAGGCAGCAGGCCACATCTTATATAAAAATTTAAATAAACTACATATAACTTTAGGGTAAATTTAACTGCATGTGAAGTGCGTTTCTGGATCAACCTTCATCAGATACGCTAGTGGTCAAAATGTACGATGACACGATCTTTTGCTATATATTACAAAACAGCCAAAGCTATTATTTAAACGCTGAATGTGAGCGAGAAATATGTTAAAAAAGTTCGAGATTTCAAATAATTTTCTGTGTTGAAAAGATGTGAAATGCATCTTCCCAACAAACTTGTAGTTTCCTATGAAATGTTATAATTAAGTCATTAAGCATGGTCTGATTGAAATATGTCATCACGTTGTAAAAAGTCTGTCATAAGCAGACGTCAAAATATAAAAAATAGACAATTAAGACCGACTAGTCTCATGGGAAATCAAATGGAGTAAAATTTTGATGACGCCCTGGGTTACACGGGAGTCGTGCAGATCATAGTCTGCTAAACATATTACATAAGGCATTATACAACCAATATCAGTGAACCTGTGGAAGAATGTTAAATATTTTCGAATTTATGACAATATTTTCTTTCTGTATAAATGAGGCGTGATATCGTCTTTCGTAAAACTGCACACCCGTGTTATGACAGCTGCAATATTATGTATGCATGTTCGCAACAAGTGCATAAACTGACAAATGTTCTTATCAACACATAGTGCACAAGAATCACATGGGAAACATTTTCATATTCATATTATGAATATAATGGATGTATGTACCGTTCTACAATTAATAACTGATAAAAATTAATAAATCGATGGATAATGTAGACTTGTTGAATATTTACATTATTAAAGGCTACAATTTTTTACAGGCACTACGGAAGATACCAAATTAAGGAAACGGTTTTTAAAGGTTACATGTTTTGAATACAGTTATATCTACTTAAAAGTATAACTAGCAATAAATCCTTGTCGAGTTGTTGTCCTTCTCGTCGTGTTAAAGAAGAAGCAGAAGTACCGTCGATTAGTCATGCAATTCCTTCTCAATGAGCATGCCTCAATGAGGTAGCCAGCAAAAGCACATGAAAGCATGGTATTGAACAATGAGGGAAAACCCCTGAACTACTATTACGCTGTTTCAGCCTAGAGGTAATCATGAAAACCGACATCATCAAAAAAAGAGAGGCAGCTACAGATTATCAATACTTACTCTAACTAACCGTAATGAGTTACCGCATTTATATCAAAAGGGTTTTCATTTACGACCATCAACAAGCTAGTCACAAAATACTTTATTGATATGTATTGTTTATTTCTTGATATTTGAAGTCAATGTCCATGTAGAACACATTGCCAAACTCTTCCAAGACAATTCACATGGGGTTTGAAAAAATGAAATAAGTTCAAAATCTTGGTAAAAGATTTGTTTTTGATCCAGCAGATAAGGTAGTCAAATCAGTTTTTGTTTAAAAAAATCATGTATTGATATTTTGAAGTCTAGCACCTTTTCCCGTCAATTTTAACAGAAAAACTAATAGTATAGAAATCGTTGAATACACAGAACTGGTACAGTTTCATCATAGCACTATACTGTTCTCACTATGAACTGGTTACCTAATGAGTTCATAGTGAGAACAGTATAGTATTCCGGTGGCGTTCTTGCTTCGGTGAACGATGTTAGCATAGGAATTCCTGAGTCGGGAAAATTGTGTTTTTGTTATTACAGGCTAAAAGTACAATTAATTTTAAAAAATTCTACATTTTTTCTTAATTATAAGTGTGGTAGCCTGTAATTTTATATATAGATTATATTGTATATATTATATTTTGTTACACATAATTTAAATAAAGTATTGCTTGATATTCAATTATCTTTATGAAATAAAGACGGTGTTATTGAATGCCTAAGTTTTTCAAAAAATATTAATTTGTACCTGACGTTTTGCGACTTTCGGACTTATTGACAGACGACGTTTTCTTTAGTTCTAGTAATATTGGTTTCACTGTCAGTTTTCAATAGTTTCTCTTCATGCTTTCTCTATTTCTATTGTTCTTAACTTTCGGCGGTTAATCCCTGTTGTTCATAGCTGGGAGATTCACTCCATGCTAAATCTTGAATCTAAACGTATCGACTTTATTTATTTGATATATTTCTTAGATTGCAAGAGCGTCACTGACGAGTCTCATATAGACGAAACGCGCGTCTGGCGCAAAAATTCTGGCCTTGAATTTTGATGTAATTTTGTCACTATTATCTGTTGTTCCAGATCTTGGTATTGTTCTTTGATACTGAATTATATTTTTAATTCAGTTTTATTGTACACAGTGTATTCTGTATTTTTGGTATGTGACAGTACATGTAGTAAATACTTGGCAAAATTATACAAATAGTGTTAATAGCGTGGTAATACCTAAAACATAGTTTAGTTTGATACAGTTTACTCTAAATTTGATTAATAATTTAGACTGATTAAATAGACATATAACCCACTATTAATATTATAGTGTATTAGTGTCGTATCGCTTGATGGGATGTATGTAGGGTGCATGTAGAATTTAATCATCATACCGTAACACGCATGTACTAACACCTATACCGTATATTATCTATCCCTTACCTACCCATTCCGCATACCTACCTTGTACTTTACTGATGACTTTATAACTTTCCCTTTGATATTTTATTAGCGTAGATCTTTATTACTGTAGGGTTATCTTTGATAGGTTCAGGTGTTTATCGACTTAGACTTGACTTAGACATTTAGTACTTATGGCAGTTTTTTGTTTACTTTAATTCGATACTTATGATACGTTTGATGTCCTGACTTGACACAGAGATTGTAATCGAAAAAGAGTCGCATATCTCTTCCCACCCCACTCTGTAGGAAGAAGATAGTAGCTGATTAATGGTGTACATATTTTTGTAAGTATACTATTCTATATATTATATAGTTTCATTTTGTACAGCTTATATTTTTACTTCGATATTTGTTACACCGTGGCATTAAATAGTCACCACAGCCACAGAGTCCTAGACTAACCAGTCTGGATCATGATATGGCACAGCTAATGAATCATTGTAAAGATGGGAGTGAACCCCAATGCTGATACCAATGAGGAGTTGGAGGCATGGATGATAAATTTCTAGAACAAGTCCAAGGGCAGGCTACCAGACACCAAGATTGACCTGAAACCACCACCATCGTTATCTAGACAGGGTACTGCAACAGCTGTAGCCAAGAAAGATAACAAGCCAACAAACTCTGACCAAGATGATGATGAGCCATCTGCCAAAGATACAATTGTTTTCTGGTACTGAGATGAAGAATGATGATGTACCATACGAAATATGGAGATATTAGATGAAGGTTTTTCAGCGACAGAGATATGAGAAGGATACCATGCTGAATGACGTACGAAGATCACTGTGTGGTGAAGCTGGTTGCATCGCCATGAGACTTGACCTTGATGCCTCCATTGATGAGATCTTACATAAGTCGGACAGCATCTATGAAAGTATTTCCACGAAGGAGGAACTGGTGGCAGAGTTCCACGGAGCAAGACAGAGAGAGGAAGAGACCGTCTCTGCTTGGAGATGTCGTCTTGAGAGCACCTTAGGAAAAGCCATCGAGAGAGGATTGGTGCAGCGACAAGGTGTTGATGGAATATCAGATTTCAGATACTTTGACTTGGAACCAACACTCGACTACCATCATCGACAGAAAAGATCCGTCATGGTGAGATTGTTCAACAGCACTGCCTGCACTATCAACATTCCACCTGCTGTTATCATCTGTGACCTACACCCCGTCTCTTTCCAACAGGGCCAACAAGAACCACACGAGAAGCAGGCAGAGGACATCGTCATTCAGATGAAGTTTACCAAGAGCGACTTGTCAGAGTAACAGTTTGACCATGGACTTCAACTCATCAGATCATACCTTTACATCTTTGCTAGAGCTGATGATGATGTAGGACACATCGACCTTGTTCAGCACCGGATTGACCTGATAGAAACCGTTTAAGCAACAATATAGACGCATTCCAACATCAGACTACGATGAAGTCGGAGGCTGACTGAAACAACTACTCAACGAGGCATTATTCGACATTCCACCAGTCCGTTTGCCTCCAGCGTTGTATTAGAGCGAAAGAAAGACGACCGGCTTAGACTGTGTAGACTACAGGACCCCCAACAATAACACGAAAAAGGACAGCTGCAGCCTACCCAGGATTGAGGAGCTGCTAGATTGTCTTGGAGGAAGCACATTTTCCCCGTCGTGGACATGAAGAATGGATTTAACCATGGAACCATTTGCGTCTACGAGTTTGAAAGGATTCCATTTGGACTTATAATCATACCCGCCACTTACCAACGGCTGATTGAGAACTGCTTGTCTGATTACCAACTCAAGATCTGCAATGTCTTCGTTGACATCATAATGTTTGAAAAGAGCTACGAGAAGCATCTTCAGAACCTACGACTCGTCTTCGAGAAGATCAGACGGGGTCATCTTAAGATGGTTACGAAGAAGTGTTCTTTCTTTCAGAGGAAGGTAAAGTTCGTCGGACACATCGTCTCACAGGTTAGAATTGAGATAGATCCTGCGGAAACCGAGAAAGTCACCACATGGCCCAAACCAACATAACCTGAAGATGTACGACGTTTCCTGGGATTTAGGGGTATTATCGACACTTCATAGAGAACCTCAGCAACATCAATCGACCTCTTACAGATCTGATGCCTATTCCAGCTGACAAGAAAAAAAGCGATGCCGAAGAAACCACATAAGCGTGAATGGTATTGGGGAGTTGAGCAAGACGGCGTTTGAAACCCTGAAGCAACATATCACCTCAGCACCCATCCTCGCCTATGCAACCTGCAAACTGCACACTGACGCGACGCATCTGAGAGCGAATTGGGAGCAGTTTTTTTTTACCAGGAACACCAGGGACAAAAGCGAATGATAAGCTATGCCAGCCGTGGACTCACCAAATCCAAGAAGAGTTACCCTCCACACAATCTGAGTTCCTTGCGTTGAAGTTCACTGGAGTTGCCTCAATCCGACCCATATGCCAGACTGTTAGTTCTACACAATATGCAGAGTGCCTTGCTGTAACTTTATGAAGGATGATACATCCCTGTAAGCTGGTCATCATGGATTGGACGAAAGCTCAGCTCCAGGAAAATAAGGTAAATAACTGATATGGTCGCCACGCAGCAGAAACCACCCAAGGGAGACATTATCTTGATGGACTACATCACAGCTTGAGCATGTTACTGATGAACTTGATTCTGGCCGGGCGTCCTTTCTCGCGACTCAAGAGCGGATGGGACAGAATCAGTTGACAGTTGACAGAAACGCTTCGACAGATGTGACTGAGGCGACACCAGATGATGAGCAACAAGAGGATAGTCTTGTGGAGTCTTCAGCGTCTTCGTTACCGAAAACAGTTAGACGATCTATAAGGGAAAGAAAGCAGCCATCATTGATGAGATCTGGAACTTGTGACCTCTCTAAAATCAGCATCTGCACCACCCCGTGACAGCGTGTGGTACCAGACTGTCCAGTGCATTAGTTCACTTGCAGGGACACAGTTCTTCAACAACTTAGAGAGAGAAGTAGGAAAGGCAATACTGAACATACTTCAATTATCATCAGTAGACCAGCAAGGATGGGACGTCATTCCATAGCTGTGGTAAGTACTAGTATGTGAAAGCCTGTAATTTTATAGATTGTGTTTCGGACTTACTGACAAATGATGTTTTCTTTTTGGTAATATTGGTTTCACTGTCAGTTTTCAATAGTTTCTCTGCATTGGTGAGTTTGCCCCACACTTTTCCCGTTTCCATTTGTTTTTAACTTTTGGCGGTTAATACCTATTTTTCTTAGCTCGGAGATTTACTTGAAACTAAACCTCGAATCTGAACGCATCGTCTTTATTTATTTGAAATACTACTTAGAATGCTGTAATGAATCCAACTGACGTGAATTTGCAGATATCTTCTAGTTTTGTGGAATTTCATTTTTATAGACAGGTATTCTGTCATTCACCTGATTTAAAATGATGTAAACAGCGTACTGATTATCATACAGAGTCACTCTAGTGATGTGAACTTCACTTAGACAATAAGCCTTTGCACCTTGATGTGTGTGATCTTGGTGTGATTGATCCTATCGTTGTCTCTTAAGACTAAACTTTCTGAACTCCAGGAGTGTACATTATATAGTCAACATAAGTATTAAACGTTATTTTTACGGAATTCATCATATGTAAACGATACCAGCCCGTTTACATACTGAATGAAGTCTTTCGAAAGACTTCGTATAAAGTTTGCGGTGGAGTTAGTCGAGTTTACACAACGAACAATTCCTTCAAAACAGCTTTAATTTCTATAGAAGATTAATGAAAGTGTCATGATCCGAGGAAAGTTAGACAAACTTTTTCTATGACATTTATTTTCCATGAGAAATTTGACTTATTACTCATCATGTGGGCTATTTTGTTTATGAAAACTATTATTGTGAACATTTTTGTGTATGTTATAATGGGAGATTGGCCCATTTAGCGGTTTAACAGCTCAAGTCAGATGGAGGAATCCCGGACACGGATGCATACAATCTCGCGTAATCATTTTTACCATAAATAAATTAAAAGATGTACAACAGCATTCTGAGAAAATTCTCTTCTCTGGAGGAGTTGCGGATACCGGATTCTACACCTTTCATAATCATATCTAAGCCCATTCTATCCAATTTAAAAATCCAAAAATTACTGTTCGAAAAAAAAGAGATGCATAATGATATTAGCAAATAAAGATTTGTGTGAAAGTTTCAGTGAAACTTAATCATTCGCGTAGGAGGAGTTCAGAATACCGAAACCGAATGCCTACCCCTTACATGTACATATAATAGCAAAGTCTTTTTTTTTTCTTAGAAAAACTCAGAATATGGTTCTGGACAAACATCATATAGAAGATTCACAGTCTAGTTAGGTTATAAAGATTTTTCTGAAAGTGTCACTGGTTTGGTATTAATAGTAAAGAAGAAGATTTGATGGCATTGACGGAAATATACCCTGATGATTGCTGAAGGTGCCGCTATTGCGTGTATAATAAAGTGTTTAACGTCAGATGTTAACGATGGAAAGACCGTGAAGAAAAAAGTATAACATATAACAATTCAGCCTTTAACTAAGATTTTTGGTTACATCCGAGACCTTCACAATGTCGTGATACAATGCTTTTTCGGTTTTATTCAGTGCCAAACCCAGTTGACCAAGTACAAAAGAAATGACATCTCAGATCAGAAGAAGAAAAAAGTAATCGGTGATGTTTACATTGTTTCTAAGGGCTCGTTAAAGCTATCTTTTTTATGTTACTTTTATTTAGTTCATTACATATATTGTCTAACTTTGATGGATGGACCTCTCAAGGGACCGATGAAACCAGTTCGAGCGGGATGTTCAAGCTATCAGGATTGAATTTTGTTTAAACCTGTGTTAAGGGCCAATAAAACCGGTTCGAGACATCAATGATATTCGAACCATTACAGCTCTAGTAACTGAAGTTCCACTCTACGTAGTATGACAAATGACTAGCCTTACAGATCTTTTACAATCACCAAAATTAGGAAAATACCATAATAAGAGGGTTATCTCATTCTAAAGTGTTAGACATTTAGCGTCCGGAAAAATTATAAATTGAGTGGAACAATTTTTTAGCTCACCTGGCCCAAAAGACCCGTGTGAGCTATTGCCATCATTTTGAGTCCGTCGTCAACTTTTTCAAAAGTCTTCTCCTCTGAAACCACTAGGCCTACGTAAACCAAATATAACCTGAATCATCCTTAGGGTATGTACTTTCAAAATTATATCCAATGACTCTGCCCAACAACCATCATGGCCGCTGTTACTATAAATAGAACATATGGGTAAAATGGCAATTTTGGCTTATTAATCCAAAACTACAACAGATAGAGAAAAACTGTGCTGGACAAAAATGATCAGCAGGTCAAACTCTAAAAAATTCTCCATTTGACCGAAACCGTCAGGCCACTCCTTACATGAGTTATTGGTTTTTAAACGCAAATTTTGACGATTTTTGTTGTTTTTGACCTATATCATGAAATCAACAACAGATAGAGAGAAACTGTAAAAAGCAAATATGCTCAGCACGACAAGCTCTACAAAAGTCTCTGTACACTGAAATCGTCAGATGACTCTTTACATAAGTTATTGGCCTGGGTACATAAATTTTGACGATTTTTGCCATTTCAGTTGTAAACTTTTTCAAAAATCTTCTTATCTGAAACTACTAAATCTACATAAACCAAATATGGCCTGAATCATCCTTAGGGTATGTAATTTCAAAAAAATATCTGATGACCCTGATCATCAACCATCATGGCCACTGTTACTATAAATAGAACATAGGGGTAAAATGACCATTTTGGCTTATTAATTCAAAACTATAACAGGTAGAGAAGAACTGTGGAGGGCAAAAATGATTAGCAGGTCAAGCTCTACAAAAGTCTCCATTTGGCCGAAATCGTCAGACCACTTCTTACATGAGTTATTGGTCTTTAAACGCAAATTTTTACGATTTGTTTGCTGTTTTTGACCGATGTCATGAAAACAATAACAGATAGAGAGAAACTGTAAAAAGCAAAAATGCTAAGCCAGTCAAGCTCTACAAAAGTCTCACAACATGGCCACTGTTGCTAACATAGAATAATTTAGGCTTATATATCCAAAACTGTTACAGAAAGAGAAAATTATGGAGGGCTAAAATGATCAGCAGGTCAAGCTCTACAAAATTGTCCGTTTGACCAAAATTGCCAAAACAACCCTTAAATTAGTGATTGGTCTTTAAACGCAAATTTTGACTATATTTGCTGTTTTTGTCCTGTATCATGAAAACAATAACAGACAGAGAGAAACTGTAAAAAGCCAAAATGCTCAGCAAGACCACCCTTGTCATTCGGTTTATCGAGACTCCAGTCCGTTGATCTTATTTTGAATGTAGTTACATCGTAGATGGGACCGTTGATTGGAGTAGTTAGGGTCCGTTGACAAAAATTTATCGGAGAAACACCTAAAGGTCAGAGACTATTTTCGTTTTCTTGTAATATGCACAATTTAATATTTTTTTAATGATATACGTCGCAAAATGAAAATTATGCATCAAATGAACTGTACAAACAAAACTCATTAAATCCTACCCACAACAGAATAGACGAAGGCGTCTTACTCCTTGAAAGATTTTAGTATTTCAGAATGTAAACAATGGCAACGTTTTATCATATTT
>JAOXYH010504067.1:0-13916 GCA_028566455.1 Botula fusca | reverse complement strand
ACAAAATACTGAACACCAAGGGAAATGTCCAAAAGAGTAAAACCAATAAGACTGACAAGATCGAGAAATCTACAGAACGATTGGTAGAAAGCTGTCATACTCCTGACTTGGAACAGGCATTTTCAAATGAAAATGCTGGGTTACGCCAGGTACGGCATGCCAAATCTCCCACTTGTAATACATCTTTTATAGTTCTCTGTGAAATAGCCTTAAAAGCTACTGTGATATCCGATGTATCCCAATAGACAACCCAGCACTGCACAACGATTTACCAAAACAAAAATGTACTTTAAAAATGAGCAAATACGTAAATCAAGACCATCCTTAATTATATCTGAACAGGTAACTGAATATTTTTTTTTTCGACAAGGTCTTGATATCTGCCGAAAACTATTTGAAGGAAATGTCATGGCATGATCTTAAAATCCTTGTTTAAGCAAGCGTTCGGTCAGAATTTGATGACATTTCAAGAACTCTGAGTATTTGCTACTTTCTATGATGTAGCGAATCAGTTGGGAAATATAAACCCCATAAACAGATGAAGATGGTGTTTTGCCATCCAAGTGAGGGAAATTGATAATTTAAAATTCAAAATCATTCTTTCGTCATAGATTCTGATGCTGAGGTGTCCATTGGTGTCAAATTCGAGAAAAAGGTCTAGAAGTGAGGAGGAGGAAGCAGTGTCTGTCGTTTCTTTAAATTGCAATTCTGGTGGATATATCAACGGAAGCCAATCCGAGAATCGCGGAACTGCATTTATAGAGAGGACGTCGTCGATATATCTATAAGTGAAATTAAATGACTTGGCTTCTTTATTTTCTTGTTCTTTATTAGACATTGAAGGAACTCCGTCCCATACGAGTACAAAAACAAATCAGCAAGTAAAGGGGTGCAGTTGGTGCCCATCGGAATGCCGATTACCTGCTGAAAAGTTATCCCACCAAACTATGTCAGAGGTATCCAGGTAATCTGAAGACGATGCTTCGTAATATGGCTGCAATCACGAAGCGTGTCATGATGCATACAGTCAGTCAGACGCAATGTAGAATAAAAATTAAAAAAGAAATTAAAACGCCCGTCTGATTCCAATTAAGAAAAAAGGGACTCGAAGAAAAGTGTGTGTGTATGTATTTGTCAGAAAAGATCAACAACCATTGTAGCTAATAGTCGAACGGCCACCTACACCCTAGGTCCCCACTACCCGGGAGAATTTTCCGAACGAACAGTTTTTTTTGTTCATCATGTGTGCTTTCAGAATCCACATGTTTGCCACCTAGCAAATACAGCAAAAGAGGTGAATTTCAACTCTAAAGTGAATAACTCGTCTACATCCGTTTTTGATTTTCGATATTTTTCCTTATTTTACTGGCCTCAATCTTTGCCAGGCAAGCTTAAATATATATAAATATTGTACCAAATGAAAGGTAAGAGCACGATCCTTCTAATGAATACAAAATATATATACATCATGGTGCCTACATTATCTCTGGATCGAAAATTTCATCCCTTCCCCTACAAAATTTGAGGAAAAATGACATTTTTGGCATAAAAATGTGTAGTTCATGGGCCACTCGATCCCCCTCTGGTGGAATTTTCCGGGCCAATTTGTTTAACTTTTAACATATGTGCTTTTAGAAACAACCTGTTTACCAGCTGGCAACTACAGCCAAAGTGGTAAATTTCATCTCTAAAGTGAATTATAGTCAGTCAAAATCCTAGTTTTTCGATTTTTGAATTTTTTCATTATTTGTCTTTACGAGCCTGACACTTAACAAGACAGGCCTAAATATATACCAATATAGTATTAAAAAAGTTTAGAGTATAGACATTCAATTAAGTACAAAATATACATACTTTTCCATGCTCAAATGTCCTCAGAAGCGAATAATCTACCCTATCCCTTTCTTCAATTGAGCAAAAAGTACCTTTTGGCCTTAAAATTTAAAAAAAAAAATATTTCACGTTACAATGAGATTTTTTTTACATTTGACATGCTGAATATATTACATGCAATAAATGGAGCTGCAAAATGTCGCCAAGAAGGGAGTTTTATGGTGAATATCATGTAAAATAGGATATTGCAGATTTTCACTTAAAAACACAAAGATATCTAACTCACTGTATAGCTATAGAAAGCTATAGAAATTATCTTCTGTATAGCGGTCGATTTTTGTTCCTCTGCAGCTGAGCATTGTTGTTAGCCTTTTACTTTTCCAATTGCAGAAAATTAGCAAAAAGTTACAACGACCCTAAAAAAAACTATAAAATCTGATGAAATTCCTCCTTTTTTCTTACTATTATGGTTCATAAGTGTACTTTTTCATTTATTTTACTATTCACGAAATTATAACATAAACTCCCCCAACCACTACACACACACACGTCCATTAAAGGTGATTTATATTTAATTAATGTCAAAATTCGTGAAAATGGGTAATTTCTCATTTCAAGATTTTCCATAATTTTTTTAGTTTAACGACAGTCTGAAGACTGGTGAGGATTTGGTCAAATCATTATCATTTATTCTGAATTGTAAATGTATAACTACATGCTTAATTTAACCATTGTTAACATTACAATGTGGATTCGATTTTTATCCAAATTCTATGAATCCTCTTTCATGACCTTAAAAATAATAAAAGAATAATCGAAATATTTGTTCCTTGTCTAATAAAACGACTTAGACAATGAAATTTTACCGCCGTATCATTGTTTCAATTACTAAAAACTATTAAATGTAACATTATAATCTCCTGAAAGGATTGTATGTATTTAATCTTCTACAAATTGGTAAAATGTGTAATTTCAGGCATTACAGATTTTGCCATAATATGCAAGAAATTGCCAATCATATGTATACATCAACTTCTGTGCTGATTAAAGTGACCCTTTTCTCGTATTACAATTATTTCTCATTTACTTCAGACATGTTAATGTTGTAGCTACCCTACTTTTTTGCTACAATCTGAATATCCAGAATTACCAACTTTGCCCACTTTTATGAGACTTCCTTCACAAAAATGCATCCGAAGGTCATATATTATGCTTAGCAGACATATACTGATAATATACTATTGGTAAATATATATGCATGTAGTTTAAAGAAGGATGGTAGGAAATTATTTTCATTAAACAGCGGAGAACCAAAGGGTAGGACTTAAAAACCTGAGCCCGAAAGGAGAAGGTTTTTAAACCCTACCCTTTGGTTCGAAGCTGTTTAATGATAATAATTTCCGTACCATCCTTCTTTAACCAACTAACAACCCATCAAAATTCTTTAAAACAAAGTAAATTGCATATTTATCTTCCTATTTACCCTCTAGTGGACTGTTCAAAATTATCTATTGTCAGTTAATGAGATATCTTATTTACTTAAGCCCTTAGGGTAAAAAATATATCTATATGACCAGGTATTTAATCTTTAAAATACTAGGTAGCTTTAATTTAACAAATGACATGTTTTAATTAAACAAAAGAATTGTCTGTTATATGGACTCTTCCATCAATTAATAACCTTCCATAAGAAAAGAATTTACATTCATAGGTATGTGATGTCTAATATTGCGAGGGGGATATCATATTTGCAAATTTCAATTAGTATCCTAATAGCCCAATTGTAACGTTAACATTGCTTAATTTAAGAACTTATATATTTATAATTCAGATTAATTCATAACTATTGGACCAAATGCCCATCAGGATGCTTTACTTTTGTAGATTTGAAAATTTTACGGAAAATTGAAAATCGGAAAATTTCCATTTTTTTCACCAATTTTTGACTATAATTGAATGTATGTTTTTTAGTCTTTGAATTTATGACATAATTATGACGTCATCAGATATAAAGTTGGCATGCGAAAGATAAAGCTTAATTACAAAATGAATTACCTTTCTTTTGTCTTTTGATACCAAATTGATTGCAAAATATTTATTTGGCAATTAGGAATGTTAAAACGGTTTGGCCTACGCCTAACTTATTTCGTATAAAATTCACAGGTACATACATTTATGAACTTTTTTCTACTTTTTGCTGTAATTGCTAGATGGCAAACAACCTGCATTCAACTTCTTATGTTATAGGGTTGAAAAAAAATTGTCCAGAAAATCCCCCTTCCCCACGCGGAGGGGAGGTAAACCTGTGCTAGCCCATGGACGTACTGTCTGACAGATGATTAAAGATCTGTTTCCTGTGTCATAGTGCGATCCCCGTTCCTTGATCAGGACTAAACTGGTTGATCGGTGTGGAAAATCTGTTTCACAGATGATAAAAGAACTCGTTCCTGTTCATAGTACAATTCCCTTCCCCAACTCACGGATTTCGCCCTGAGTAACACGACGGTTGCAACATGTGGGACAGAAACTGCTTAGACTTCCGGACAACCTGAGTTCAACCCCGGGTTTCTGGTGGGGTTCAAGTTTCTGTTTTTAAGTTCATTTTTGTTCTTCGTTGTTGTATCCATTCACGGTGTAATCTGTTGCCTTAGGATATACGAGCTTAGATTACGGTTTGGTATCTTCTATATTTTATTTGAGGTTTTCTGCCAACACCTGGAAAACTGTAGAAAAAGGGAAAATGAACGGCACGTCAAAATGTACTAAGAATGTAGTTGGACCACCCTCATCCGACCACTTATCATACGAGTGAGGGTTCTCAATCGTTATTTTTAGGGTTATTTGGCTAATATCTCGGAAAAAACCATAAACAATAGCTGAATAAATGTCATATGGGACAAATACTCAGCACGTCAAAATCTATCAACATATATCTGAGTGGAATTCATCCTACAACTTATTAGATGAGTTATTGGTCGTGAATCGGTAATTTTAAGGTTTTAAGTCAGCTAACTAATATAATGAGAAAATGCTCGACACGTCAAAATCTACCAACAATCTTTTGGAACGAATCGTGATATGGGCTGTCGGACCAAGATAGTTGATTCTAAGGATTTTGTTTATATCTTGACGTTCGTAAACAATATCTGAAAATTACCTTTCTACAAATGTATGTTTTTGTTCATATATATAACACGTACTATAAAATATTTTTATCTAATAGTTGCACTTTATATTTTAATGCAGAGAAAAAATCACTGTTTCAAGCTGATAGGTCAAACTGCAATGATTCCATTAAAAGCATCGATCTTAAAATAAAAGGAGGTCTGACTGCTGCATTGATAAAGCTTTTTGGTATAAAGAAATGGGAAAGGATCGTAAAGCTGAATTTACGTGGAGTGGTAAGTTGATCATCATCATTTTAAGACATATTTAAAATATACGTTGCCCTGTTAAAAGTAATGAGAGTTACAAGTAAACAACTATATACCAAACAGAACGTAGCAGCAACCACTCCCCAGTTCGTTTATATATTACTAGCTATAGACGAAAACATATATAGTGCATTCAATGCAAATCCTGACCGAATGGAAATTAACAGGTGCGGTAACCGTTCTCAATATAACACTCATTTCTTAGTGTTTCAAAGCATTAGAAGAAAACAGATTTTGTTCAACATCGCCTAAATCTGGTTAATACGATGAAAAAATTGAAAAAAAGCAGATGTGCAGAGATATAAGAGGCATCATTTATCAAGGTCAACAACTCAACATTTTATATTTTGCCGTTTGAAAATCTTGGTGTAGAAGCTTTTTCAATATCACTCGCAACGGCAACATTTCTGCCTATTTACACCCTGGTAAGAACTTGATACTGGAATGCTATCAAAATTTCAAATCATTTGGCACAGTTCAGACATATAACATAATTATCTCACCCCGTTTCAATTCTAAAAATATAGTACTTAGAGGAAAACCGAAAAACGTGCCAACAGACCATCTCCCATGGATGTTACCATATTCTAAAATGGGACAGTCAAGACATACAGTGCAATAACCAAATACAGTTAAACGTTATCAAGGACAATTGCAAAATGTTTCCCTAGACCATATATGTAGCCCGATCCGATGAGGTGGTACTAAAATTTCAAAATGGTTGGCAACGAGTACACATATAGTTTGGGGACATTCTAAAATTAAAGTTAAATTCTCACAATAACTTTCTCTATTCCAAATAAAGTAGTTCGATCACAATTAAAAACTGTGCGCCAAAGCCACCTCCGTACTCCTGCCCAAGGGGTGCTATCGAAATTCAGAAACCTAGTGGTCAGTCTACAAACGTAATATAGTCATCACGCCACGTTTCGGTGTTATATTCCATATAATATAGAAGTAGTTCGAGCAATCGAAAATTTTCTCCAAGGCCACCTCTTCAGCCACATTTCCAGGTTGTCTTATAAACGTTCGAAACCTTTGGCACAGTCTTCACATATATTGTAATTATCACACCACGTTTCAGTTCTGTAATTGAATAATTGAAAAAAATGTTGGGGGGTACAAAGAATATCTAAAAATCGACCCTGAGGTCACCTATGTAGCTGCACCCCAGGTGATGCTAGAGAAATTCCGAAAAATTAATTAATAAATGAAAACTCAAATTCACATTGGATTCCTCGTTGCTTCTAAATCAAATAAACTGACAGACTTCGTCGTGATGACGGCAGTGTTGAGATACCTGGTCTGACTCATTTAATAAACATTCACATTTTGTGAAATACTCAGCTTGTTTTCAACGAAACAATGGATCAATAATATCACCATAATGTTGTCATTGAAGAAATTCAGTTTGAGATGATTGGTGAGACATGGGTTTAGGAATTGAGGTATTTTTGCCTTGTTACAGTAAAAATCACACTTCTATATAATGAGTAAGTTAGCGATATGATTTTTAATGGACAGCTATACACGTGTCTATTAGTGTTGAATATACCTCTCAATTGCAGATATGCGATGGAGCTGTCAAAGCGATCAACAAGTACACAACAGGCTGAAAGATTAACTGAATGTAATATCTATTTTTGTACCAGAGATCAGACTGAATGTCATCATATATATTATATACATGTATGGAAGCGTTTTGCCTTGAATTTCGCAGGTCGGAGACATAGTCAACTTTAAATATATACATCGTACGTAGAAAATATGAACACTTACAAAACTATTATTTGGTCTCTTATCGGTGCTGTAAAAGTAACAATCTATGAATTAATGTTAAAAATATTATCATTTTTCATTAGCAATAACACATGTGTGTTTCCAAAGAGTAAAAATAAACACCAGGGTTTTAAAATAATGTATGGAATCATTGTTATTCATGGTATATTGATTTCCGAGGATTTCCAGAATAAGGGTAACCCATCCAATGAAACTTTTTTTTGTTTGTTCCTTACTTAAAAAGCAACACAAAACAACGAAAATAAGTATCCTTGTAGACAGGTGTTTTTATTTGAACCATGAAAATTGGTATCCAAGAAAATAAATCTATCCAAAGTACTGAAAAAGGTAAAATGATTGATTATTTTCCTTGAAGTGTGTAGTTTGTTCTTACTGTCAAAAGTACTTGGACAGAAGAAAGTTAAAGATTTATTAAAGTTTTCTTCATCATGTATATATTATATATTGTAATAGAGAATAGCATAACATTTCTTTTAGTTTTCTTCATCATGTATATATTATATATTATATATTGTAATAGAGAATAGTATAACATTTCTTTTAGTTTTCTTCATCATGGAAATATTATATATGGTAATACAGAAGAGTATAACATTTCTTTGATTTTTTCTCATTATGTCTAAAGTATATATGGTAATAGAGAAAGTATAACATTTTTTTTTATTTTCGGCATCATGTTGATATTATATATTGTAATAGAGAATAGTATAATATTTCTTAGAATTTTTTCCATCATGTCTATTGTAAAAGGAATAGTATAACGTGTTTTGCGTTTCTTCATGTCAATGAAAAATAAGATCAGCTATATTGTTTACTGTTATAGAGAAGAGTATAATATTTCTTTCAGTGTTCCCCAGTATGCCTACATTATATATTGTAATAGAGATAAGTATAACATTTGTATTAGTTTTCCCAATCATGTCAAGATTATATATTGTATTTACGAATAGAAAAGCATTTCTTTGAGCCACATTCTTTCTATGACATGTACCAAAAACCTTTACTATATATTGTAATAAAGAAAAGTATAAAATTTCTTAGAGTTTTTCCTTTCACGTTTATATTATATAATATAATTGAGAATAGCATAACATTTCTTTGAGGTTTTACCAACTGCACCCTTTACTTTCTGATTGGTTTTGTTCTCGTATGTAACGGAGTTCATTCAAGGTCTAATAAAGAAAAAGAAAAGGAAAAAAAAACAGGTCATTTCATTTGAAATATAGATATATCGACACGTTGTCTCTATAAGCAATCCGCGATTCTTGTTTTGGCTTCCGTTGATATATCCACCAGAACTGTTCTTAAAGAAACAACAGACACTGATTCCCCTGCCTAATTTCTAGATCTTTATCTTGAATTTGACACTATTGGACACATCAGCACTAGAATCTGCGACAAAAGGGATGATTTTAAATTTAAATTTATCACTTTCCCACACTTGGATTGCAATATACCATCTTCACCTGCTTATGGAGTTTATATTCCCCAACTGATTCGCTATACCAGAGGATGTAGCAAATGCTCAGAATTCATGGAACGTCACCAGATACTGAGTAAAACATTTGCAAAAAAGGATTTAAGGATCACGCCTTGACATTTCCTTCACAAAGTTTTTGGCAGATATGAAGGCGTTGTCGAAAAAATATTCAGCAACCTGTTTAAATATGATGGTCTTGATAACATTTAAGTATTTGCTAATTTCTATAGTGCATTTTTTTGTTTTGTTTTTCCATTGATTGTACAGTGCTGTGTTGTGTATTGGAATACACCGAACTTACAGGAGTTTTTCAGGCTATTTCATACAGAATTATAAAACTTGTCATATAAATGGGAGGTTTGCCATGCCGTGATATCTGGTTTAACCCACCATTTTCTCCGGGAAATACCTCTACCAGCTCAGGAATATGACAGTTGTTTAGATCATACATTAGGTTTAGAGCATCGGTATGTTCTTCTCAAAGAAATGCCATTGTAACGGAGAGTGGACAATTCTTACAAGTGAGAGGTTTGGCATGCTGTAAAACCCTGATCAATCCATCATTTTCATTTGAAAATGCCTCTACCAAGATAGGATTATGACAGCTTTTTGCCAGTCGTTCTGTAGATTTCTCAATCGCGTCAGTCTTATTGATTTTACTCTTTTCGACATTTCCCATAGTGTTAAGCATTTTGTTATTACTTTTATTTTCCCCATTTTTGTCTATCGTATGTAATAGAGAATACTATACCAGTTCTCTAAGATTTCCCTATCATGTCTTTATTATAAATTATAATGGAAAACAGTATACATTTCTTTAAATTTTCTTCATGTTTGTATTATATTCTGTCATAGAGGACCGAATAACATTTCCTTGCGTTATGTCTGTAAAACGTACAGAACAAAATATTTAATGACATGGGTGACGTGCTTTCAAATGGGCATCGTATTGCTGCTATAAGAGGGCTTTAAAGTGTTGTTGTCGGACCAGTTTTGTTAACTTGTATTTTGACAATTGGAATATCTTCTCTCTTGGGGCTTATTCGGCATTATTATTTCATGTTTATTTTCATTTAACGAGTAATTTTCGTTCACATTGGCAGTTGTATTGGAGGGTTGGCGACCAGATGTGTTGCGCAGGCTTCCATGCATGGCATTTCGTATGGATTGGTAGAAAGATATTTTGTAAGTAAGACAATTTTTGTCAGGCATCTCAAAAATACAAATATGAAAACAAGCAATAGTCTGAAAGATGTTATCTGTAGGCAAACACAATACCAGAAGCCACCTCCAACGAGTTGGAAATATGTTCATATATTCCTATGAAAATGATAGAGGGTTTGATTAAGGAGTGAGTGGGATTAATGTTTTGTGGATGGTAATAAATTAAAAAGCAAATGCTGACACGGATGTAAATTTGCATGAGACGGAAGAGTTTAGAAAATTACAATGTCGAGACAAGTCAATAAACAACACTTGAATACTATTCTTCATCTTGAATCTAGGTTAGACCTGTAACTACTACCTTACCTACCGTCAAGTTCAGGAATGTCCCTAGCATGCATATTAGCAACCTAACATCAGGTTCGGGACCACCTTAGCAGGCAATACTTACTAGATACCAATAAATTGCCGTCTTATTTGGGTTTATCAAGTTGTATCAATTGGTATATTAATGTTTGTTCCAAGATGTGGGGTAAATCAATATATCAGTTTAAAAATCGCAAGGAAAATCTTACAAAACAGTCACCATTTTTGCCCTATACATGTATTTCCCCAATTTAAGCGAATATATTTAAAAGTACATATGGAGTTCATCAAGGAAATTAGACGAAATCTTGACAAAAGTGTAAAATGTGATGAAGTACAAATGTTTAGTAAGGTTTAGTAAAGGAATTCGTGTCAAAAATGAATAGAGGGATGGAATGTAAAACATAACTGTGACCGTTTCACCGTGAAAAGAAATTCAAGATGTTTCTTTAGACTTTTCTTGTAAATTACCCTTTATCTTAAATCCATACACCACGTTGCAGTACTAGACACATTTTGCAAACAAGCAACACTACGCCTACATAGGATCCTTGCCATTGGCCGCCGAACGTTATTGCCAGAATCTTGCAAAACAAAGTGTGATATATTTCATACCGGATGTGGACATTTCGTAAATTAATTACTCGTCAGCGATGTTAGGGACCAAAACTGTGGAAGACTACGACTGTTATCAAAAAAATTGTAAAAGCAAGAACATGCCAAAATGACCGCAAAAGGAAGCCAAAATCATCTACGGACAGAGCTTTGCATGAGGGAGATAACTCCGCAGTTCTATTAAATTTTGGGGAATTCATACACGTTCAATTTCAAGGTATAATTTCATGGCCAGTACCGAAGTACTATCTACTGAGCTGGTGATACCCTCGGGGACTAGCAGCCCACTAGCAGTGGCATTGACTCAGTGGTAGTAAAACAAAGTGCGATACATTTCAAACCGATTTTGGTGCATCGGATGTGCACATTTCGTAAAATAATTACTCGTCAGCGATTGTAGGGACCACAACTTTGCAAGACCACGACTGTAATAAAAAAAATAGTGCTTTGCTAAAAGTATCGAAAATGTTTTATAGGTGTACTTTAGATGTTAAAGCTAATAGTTAAATGGCAATGACATGCTCAGTCATTAATGTTACATCGTATCGTACAATGTCCACCTTCGCGCAATATATCATGCGAACGTACTACTTCCTAATTGACTTATTGTGTCCCCTGCATGAGTCACGGTTGTACAAACGAACTATCCATTGTCCGTTCAAAGACAGAAAAAGCACTGTATTCCTTTAGAACAAATTTTAAAAAACCTGTTGATTCTTTCCTTTATGACTTCACCAATGTTATACAGAGTGGACTTTAAGCCAAACTCATAACCCACCCTACGTGTTTCGGACACGCATGGAACGCACAGACAGGTGGTTCGCAGCCCTGTCGCATGAATACTTTTTGGAAAGGAATACGGTCATAGTACGTGTGACTTGCTTCTGGGCATGCGAATAATGGCTCTATCAGCCAGTGGAAAGAGTATGTCTGACGAACATGACCATTGCGTTAAGTGCATGCAACCTGCAATTAATCAGTTTCGTGCGCCAGGAGTACGGCTCGCACTTGTGACGGACTTTCTTAGCACGAGACAATCACGTAGGGGTAAAAACTGAAATGAATTTGTCTTAGTGCCGCACAAATAGCAAGTGTGGAGTACTTGTGTCGTACATCTGAGGCACGTCACTCGCATCATTCTTGTGTCTTACTGTCATCGCAAAGCCCCTACTAGCCTTACTCCTGACTTAAGCCTCGCTCACAACACGCCGTACGTGCGACTACGGGCAATCTACGAGGGAAAAATTGGCATAAACGTGCTTGAGACTAGCGTCTCCCTTGCGTATGTCTAAGGCAGCAGATGGTCGCAAACTGACCGTAGAGACTTTTGGTCCTGCACATGCAAATTCTACGGGTCTTGCGTAAATCGCAATCGCATACAATTCGTACGGGTCCCGTACTCTGTATATACGCCTTAACTAAGTCAGGAGCACGGCTAGTAGGGGCTTTGTGATGACAGTAAGACACATGAGTGACGCACAGTAATTGTACGAATGACGTGCCTCAGATGTACGTAACAAGTACTCCGCACTTGCTATTTGTGCAGCCCCTAACACAGAAGTACATTCAAGTTTTTACCCTGTGTCTTAAACACGTACGATGGGTTGTGAGTATGGCTTTAGTTAAGGCGTTTAAAAAGAGTACGGGGCCCGTACGAACTGTATGTGATTGTAATTTATCGCAAGACCCGTAGAATTTGCATGTGCATGACCAACAGTCTCTACGGCAAGTCTGCATCCATCTACGGCGCTAGACATACGCGGTGACGCGCAAGTCTCGAGCACGTTTATGCCAATTTTCCCCCTTGGACTGCCCATTATAGCACGTCCGGCCGGTTGTGAGCTAGGCTTAAAGTAATTAAATAAAAACGGATAATGGCAAGGATCACACTGTAGAGTGTGCGATTTAATGCGATTGGATAAACGCTTTGGAAAGGTCATCGATCTTTCAATTCCGGGTTTTAGCTTGCTTAAATCCCTAGTAAATAAAAAATAATGAAAAGTCTGAGGAGAACTGACGATAGGAAATTGCCTTCATTAACAACTGACTAACAACTGATGGAACTTAAAAAACTGAGTCTGGAGGGCAAAGGTTTTAATCAATACCCGTTTGTTCGAAGCTGTTTACATGGTGATTATTTCCGTACCATCCTTATAGACTAACAGACTATCAAAATTCTTTAACAAAGTAAATTGCATATTTTGCTTGATATTTACCCTATATGGAGACTGTTCTAGATTATTAGTCAATGAGATATCATATCTACTGAAGCGCATAAGGTAAAAATCAAATCTCTGAAGCAGGTATAAACTTTTAAAATACCCCGTAGCTTTCATTCAACAGAAGACTAGTGAAATAAACCAAGGAATTGTCTGCTATTTGAACTCCTCTTTAAATTATACACCTTGCATAAAATAAAAATAAAATTTAATCATGTTTATTACATGGGCATACGGCAGGACTTCTTTTTCAGGAGAATATTATAGCGTTTTTCTGTGTTTTCTGTGAAATAATCTAAACATTATAGCAGAATTTAATGCAAACTTTGATGCCTTTCTTGTCATTTGAACAAGTTGCAACATTTTTGCATTTCTATATGAATGTCGATATGTAAAATCCACAATATATGTAAAAAAATCTTTTGAAGTGATCGGGAGTGATAAAAATTTAAAGATTGTACTATTAAAAAAAGTCAATTTTTAACAGATTTGTAACACGTTATTGGCAGAAGCGAGATAATCATTTTATGACAATAGAAATGTATACTAGAACCATAAAACGTTAACCTCAAACCTACACCCATTTCTATCATAAAAAACAGCAAAATTTTCACTTTTAGAAATATTTTTGCAGTAAATATGAAAAGAAGTAAAAGTATGATCGAAACCTTAAAATTTATTCAGTTACAGTTAAAAATTTGATATATGCCAGGTTTATCTGAAACAAATATTTTATAGATAAAACGATTTAATATCTATTTAGTACGACCTCTGCAAACATCGTGGATTCAAACAAGGAATCAGATTGTTTCACTTTTATTCACACAACAGAAATGGAAATGGAGTTGAATATCTGACACAACAACTGTTACACTCGAAAACGTTTCGAGTCCATTGCCGATCGGAATCCGTATCAGCGGCATTCGCCGAAGGAGCATTCTTACATCTTGGATACACTAACTGAGTGTGGGCAAGAGTTCAATATTCAAAATCGAGAGACAAGAT
>JAOXYH010502960.1:0-13920 GCA_028566455.1 Botula fusca | reverse complement strand
AAACATGATTTGAATCTGAATTTTCTTTACAAATGAACTCCTTAGACAAAAGCATTTAACTCATGACCAATGGAAAAAGCATATTCAAATAAATGTAGATTATGAATGCCCAATGGGATGTATTACAAATTAACTGTGGATTCATAAAAGTTTGCCTGTAACTACCACAAATTACCCGAGGTCTGATAAGTTTGTCCGTAACTACCACAAATTACCTGTGGACTGATAAGTTTGTCTGTAACTACCACAAGTTACCTGTGGACTGATAATTTTGTCTGTAACTGACACAAATTACCTGTGGACTGATAAGTTTGCCTGTAACTAACACAAATTACCTGTGGACTGATAAGTTTGCCTGTAGCTAGCACAAATTACCTGTGGTCTGATAAGTTTGTCTTCAGCTACCACAAATTACCTGTGGACTGATAAGTCTGCCTGTAACAACCACAAATTACCTGTGGACTGGTAAGTTAGACTTTTACTACCACAAATTACCTGTGAACTGGTAGTGTTAAGACTTTTACTACCACAAATTACCTGTGGACTATTAAGTTAGACTTAAACTACCACAAATTAACTGTGGACTGGTAAGTTAGACTTTAAATACCACAAATTACCTGTGGGCTGGTTAGTTTGCCTGTAACTACCACAAATTACCTGTGGACTGGTAAGTTAGACTTTAACTACCATAAATAACCTTTGGACTGGTTAGTTGGACTTTAACTACCGCAAATTACCTTTGGACTGGTTAGTTAGATTTTAACTCTCACAAATTACCTGTGGACTGGTAAGTTTGCCAGTTAAATCTCCTATAACAGCATCTACCAACCAAGCATATTCTAAAGTCTCACTATCCAGTGGTAACCCTTCATGTGAAAACATAGCATGACCTCTGACCTGTAGTCCTGACAACCCAAGGTGACCTTCATTCAGATGTTTATTGTCTTCCCCTCTCTGTAAATATATAACATTTGCAATTTAAGTTTACATTACCATATATTATTCTGAGAGAGAATCTTGCAAGTACATACAAGTTCATGTTGTTTTTTGAAATGTCATTTTGTTATTATCATTCTTATCAGTACCAAGCTCACCCGACTATCAAAGAATTAAGAATAAACTTTAATGTATTTTACACAGAGGAAATGAATCCTCTAAGCAAGAAAACAGAACAAATTCAGACAGACACACATGTACATGTAACTACCATTCAAATGCAATGTATATAATATCAATACAGGCTTTTAGTGTGCTGGAGATTATAAACTGTCAACTCTAGTATGAGTTATTTCAAGAGGTTTTTAGCCCCTAGCAAATAACCAAAAGTAGAGAGGACAATGTTGGATATCCTCAGACTCAGCTGAAACTAGAAATACTGTGAGCAAAGCTCACTTATTGATACCCCTACCTCCGACATCAGATAAATGGCAAAGTCCATGTTTTAATATGCAAAACCACAAAATCATTCTGATCAAAATGTAATATAGGAGGTGCACAATGGCATCATGTAATAAAGATTCTGTGAAAGTTCCACTGAAATCAGTTCACTGGTTTAGGAGGAGTTATGGACACAAAAGGGTTAACCCCTCTCCCCCGTAGATATGATGTACAAAAAAAATCCAAACAGTTGTAACTTTTTCAAAGAAACAATCTTTAAATACCAGAGGCAGAAGTTCACACGGTAGCTAAGATTCTGACAAAATGTAAAAATGAAATTCTGAACAGGTACTGAGATTATCTCAGAACAAAAAAATTGTCTACGGATGAAGGGATGAAGGGGCGGACGGATAGATGGATGACGGTGATTATTCCTTGTGGTGGGTATAATGATACTTCAATTTAAAAATCTGTTATTCATGGTTGATTATAATACTAACCATGAATAACAAGTTATTTACTGGAAGTTCATTTTTTCAAGGTTTGGTCAGATGCTTCCTTATCAGCCAATCAAATAATATATACATATGTATGGCACATACTTAGAATATACCACCATCATGACAGCCTTACAAAGTGAGACTTCCATGATACCCATCTCTTTTTCACAAAGCCTTCATAAAATCCACTGCACACAAACCTCAATAAAATAATATAGGAATTCCATCCATCTACAGGGTGAGTTATAGTAATTAGTGTGACACTTTCTGACTATAAATTCTTGTAGTCTCAGTATCTGATACATGATTTCACTTGGAATATGTTGCAGACAGTAACACACAACACATATTTCTTGTGGTATTCAAGGTGGTTTTTGTCTTGCTCAGCCCAAAGGCTACAAGGTGCACATCTGATTCATCAAAATAGTTATGAAATGTTACACTTTGTTTTACTATCACTGAGTCGATGACACTGCTGGTGGAATTTAGTCCTCAAGGGTATCACCATCTTAGTAGCTAGTACTTCATTACTGGCCTGAAATGATACTTTGAAATTCAACGTGTTTAAATTCCCCAAAATTTAATAAAACTACGGAGTGACTTTCTATTTAGGTCATTTTGACACGTTCTCACTTTTACCAAATTTTTTATTACAGTTGTGGTCTTCCAAAGTTTTGGTCCCTAGCATCACTGATGAGTAATAAATTTACGAAATGTTCACATTCAATGTATCAAAATCGGTATGATATGTATCACACTTTGATTTTATAATTAGACAGAAATTTCTGTTGATATGCATGTACATATTTGTAATAGGAAGTCAATTAAACTGAAATAATTCTTTTTTATTTTGCCTATCCTTTGTTATCTTTCCAGCATTTTTTTTACATTTTCTTGTATTTCTTTGTGACTGTGTATGCCATAAAGTGGTTTGTGTGTATCTCTGAGCTAGAGGTCAGCAACAGCAATAAAACCTTCACAAGTAAAAATACATGTATAGCAAATAGCTTTAAGTATTTTTTACTAATGTCTCCTCACAAATATAAACAGAGTTAGTCAAACAACAGAAAGACATCACTACAATCAACACTCCAAAAATAAAGGTTACTATACATGTACATTGTATATCCACAATGTAGACTTACTTCTGAGTTCTTTTGTAGGTAGAAGTTGTAACTTTTTACCAATATTCATCAAGGCATTCACAAACTCAAACTGAGGCATTAAACGAGGAGCCTGAAATCAACAATTATTTAGGCCATTAAAAGTTAATTTCTTGGTTCTCAGGCCCTCCCTCGTCTCTACTGAGGGTGCATCATTGCCCCTTTTTATTGTTAAATCTAAAAAATAAAAACAAGAAATCACCTCCCTCACCTCTTTTAGGGTTTGGGGTAATGTAAAAAGCTGCATCTTTACTATTTTTGGGCAATAAAAAGGTAAAAATAAATGCCTCCCTCCCTCATCATTTTCTTTGAAAAATTCCCTGAGAACCAAGAAATTAACTTTGCATGGCCTTACGATTAATAATTTTATTATTGTTATTATCACAATAATTATTGCTACATGCATGGATTAATTAAGATATTCATCTCATATTAATCATTGGCTAATATGATATGATGTATGCATTTAAAAACGCACAAATATTCCAGACAATTTATATATTTAAAAAATCATGTTGCATACAATTTACATAAAATCTGTAAGAAAGTAGTCATCTCCAGTGAATTATTCCATTGTGCTACCATGTTTACCAAAGAAAGATATTGGATAAACAGATTTATATAACATATATTGACTACGGAATAGAGCAAACTTGGTAGGGAGAAAGTTCTTCATATATGCCACCTGAAGCATTTCTATTTTTCGTCCGCTCGATTATTATTTTATTTTTTATAATGATTATCCCTCTAGATGTTAAGATACCATAAAGATAGTGTATCATTTTGATTGGACCATAAGTATCAACCAAGACTCTAAACTTGTATTATACGCCGACAACACTATTCTCTTTTCTCACAAAAACCCGAACTTCATTGAAGCTTCGAAAAGAACTTGAATCATGCAGTAAATGGCTTGTTTATAATAAATTATATTTGCATCTTGGGATGGCAGAATGTATCCTTTTTTGGCCTAAGCGAAAATTAAAGAAATGCACGGATTTTAATGTTAAATGCAACGGCCATATTATAAATTTACAATCACATGTAAAATATCTGAGTTGATCGATATGCCTCCGGGGGAAATTGCTAGCTGTATAATTCTGCCGTGACCCAAGTACTTCAAAACAAACCAAAAAGTGCTCAGTATACAGCTGTTAGATTTATAAAAAGCATATGGCCAAGATCCATTGTAAGAAAGACAGAATTATCGAGTATGCGGCTCTAAAACGATAGTGTAAAACAATTTAAATTAATTCATCCACATAAAATTTAATATACTAGCTATATCAAAGACAATTTCAGGAAGGTAAATAAACATCATAAATACAATACAAGATCTAATTACCATAATTGTGCAGTACCTTAAATAAATGGAGTCGACTCTACCACATTTCTCTACAATGCTATTAAAGACTGGAATATTATGTCAGACCTCATAAAAGACACAAAAAGCTATCAATTTTAAAAAAGAAAACTAGTAAAATCTTATTTGACCAATAACTACAAGAATATAATATATTTCTCTATTCTTTTCTCGTCTTGTATTATTTACAATTTGATATAAAATTACTCCCACCCGTCCGCCATTTCTGAAAAAAAAAATCTTTGACTTATTGATATACGTCTGCACACACACTAAAAGAAACCCTTTGGAAATAAGCCTTGTGGCTTCAAAGTGTCGTATATCTTGGTTCGGGGAACTAAAAACCAAAGATAACGCTCTAAATAAATCGAAATTTTACTTTCCAAACTCTTTTCATCAATTACACACAGGCAGACGACCAAAACCTAAAGCGGGATGTCATAAAACCGGTATTACAAAACCCGGCTGAAAGTGGTAAATTGTGTACGACAGTTCTGCTAACCAGAAAAGGAGGAATACAACATCCCCGCCCAACAATTAAAATTTGTAAAAAATTTTTATCTGGCTAGCGGAAGTGTCGAACACATTACAATTTTAAAGACTGCTTTGTTACAAGAACCATTCATTAAATTATTGTTCTGTTTTCACCAAAATGTTCATCAACTTAACCATTAACTTGCCTTCTACTGTCTTATATATGTATTTGTTTGTTGTGGGTGATATACCATGTAAAACAAATGTGTTCTTGGGCTGGTATCTTTGCGTTCATAACATTGTGAAGTTAGTAGAGATCTAAAACTCTTAAAAGCATTTCAAATGAAAATATTGAGCTATTATTACTCACGCACATACATACGAGCTCGCTCTCTCCCTTTTACACAAGATTAATATCGTCATATGAAACCATAGATTTTATGTCCAACATTCACACGAACTTAAGTACCATAACATTAGAACTTCCACAACGCAAAACTTCTGCAAGTAATTGGATTATGTAAGTGAAAAACAGTCATAAGCTAGCACAAATTTAGAATGGCTGTATCGAAATGAGATTTTGAAGTTAAACATCAGTCCGTAGCAAATATGAACGGAAGTGCTTGTTGTAAAGTCAGAGAATAACACAAATATATGGACTACTTGTCACTCAAATATAAACTCAATAAAGTTGTTAAATGTCTCAAATATTAGGCGTATGTGGCGATGCAATCATCACCAATAGAAACAAGACGCAAATCATCAGCAATAATCCAACAATATAAAATTGGAATGTTCTATGCAAACAAGCTATCGCTTCAGTTCGACGGTGGAGTAGTCGATTCGTATTCAAACTGGCGATGCAATCACCACCAAAAGAAAGCAAAAATCCTAAATTTAGACGAACAAAAGTGAAGAATTATCTGCCATAAATACACGAGCATTCCAGCAAATTGTGATGACTGGCGATACAATTATCACAAAGAGAAAGCGAAAATCCAATTCAAATCTAATGTCAGCGGATGATCCGTCACACTACGTATGTACTTCAGCAGTTATGTTGACTGTGGCGATACAATTATCACCAACAGAAGGAGAACTTAAGCGTGCAGTATCTCACATTTTAAATATACAATGTAATATTGTTCATCATGTTCATGTGGCGATACAATTATCACCAAGGAAAGATTCAGGAACTTAAAGTCTAACTTATGTACATATACGATATACAATCAATGCTTAATTTCCTATCAGTCTATTAAAGGGGGTGGTCTTGCAATCAGTAATTTTTGTGCTTTCGGAGGCAACTGCGCACCTGTTAGCCACTCTGCATTTTCAGCTGGTTCACCCACTTTCTGTACTAAATATTGAAATGCTCCCTGGAACTGCTTTTTGGCCAGTATACGTTTTACCTTTATAACATCACCACAGTCCGATTCAGAGATAACAGAATCTGGATTCAAAAAGTCAGAATCACGATAGCGTGCTGGTGCAGAAATTGTCCTGGAAGAACGACGTAGCTCACGTTCCTTAACGTTGTGTTTTTGTTCTGTCTCACTGATAATTGGCCGGAAGGAATTGTCACTTTCCTGGGATGAATTTGAGCTATTGTGTTGAGAATTTTCAGTCTGTGACGATTTATACTCTGATGATTCAGATAGCTCGCTAGTGTCCTCCGCTCGAAAATACGATCTCGGGTTTGGTTCCCGTATATTTGCAAGCTTTAACCGATTGATATGTACCGGTAACTTGAAATTTCGTTTCCCTTCGGGATCCCGTAACATTATTAAGTGTTCACTCGGAATTTTAGTGACAACAAACGGGCCCTCGTATGTGTTTTTGAATTTTCTGCCTTTTCCACATGGCTCTATTTGTAAATATACGTAGTCACCAATACAAAGTTTGAGTTCATGTGTTTTTACATTTGCAGATTGTTCCATCTTTTCTTGTGATTCAAGTGAATATTCTTTCACTAAGTTTCTGATTATGTCCAATCGCTTCTGTTGTTCTATCATATACGATTGTGCATCAACGGGAACATTGTTCAAATTTGTTGATTGTGAAGCGGATAAGGGAAAGGTAGGCCGCTTGCCATACACAACTTCGAAAGGTGAATACTTTGTAGTTTGATTCACAGATGCATTTATGGAAAACACAACTGCCGGTAATATAAATTCCCATTCCTTCCCCTTTTGAATATATGGAGTTATACGTTCTGCTAAGGTCCTATGTGTTCTCTCGCATAGCCCAAGGCAGTGATGCATAAAGCTCGGAATGAAATCCTGGTGAACGCCGAACATTTTACACACTTCCTGTGTACAACTCCCAATAAATTCTGAACCTTGATCAGAAATCAGTGTTTCACAAATTCCAAATTGTGATAATAAACTAAAAACTGCATTGGAAACAGTTAACATGTCCTTGTTTCGGATTGGTTGTACAAAAAGGTATTTTGAAAACATATCATTTGCAGTGAAAATATACTGATTACCACTTGGAGATGGTTTAAGTGGTCCAAACAAGTCAATTTGCCACACCTGAAATGGCTCACTTGGTGTTCGATAAGGCACAACTTTAGCCTTCGTTTTCAATTTTGTAATTTTTCGGGATTGGCAATCATTGCAAGACGCAACATAATCTGTCACTATTTTTCCCATCCGAGGAAAATAAAAATTTTCTCTTATACGATCAAGAGTATTTTGAATTCCGCTATGACCACCTAGCGGAGAGTCGTGGACCATATATAATATCTCGTTAATCATTGTCGTAGGAACAGCCAATTGATATCCTGACATGCGTTTGTTTCTTTCGGATTTAGTTTTCCTGTTTCGGTACAAAACACCATTTATAAGTATATAATCAGGAGCTTCTAACAATATGCGACGGGCCTGTTTCTGAGATTGCGGGAGCTCGTTGTTTTCCAGATACGCAATTATTTGCTTTAAATGACCGTCATTTCTTTGTTCATTTTTCAGTTTTGTCAAGTCGTGTCCGCTGTTTAAGACGTAATCATCCTTGTTAACGATCGTATTCTCGTCATTTTCAGTCACAGATGAGAGAACACTTTTTGTACTTTCACTTTCAGTAGAGTTCTTCACGTTCTTTCTACTACGAAGTTTCTGTTTGTAAGTAGAGTCACTAGGCTCGTCCGTATCGGCATCATACGGATCTTTATTTTTGTCACAAAATATGATTTGTACAAGAGGAATTTCCTGTTTGCTTTGTATAAAGTCATTATTATCAGACTGGTTGCCAAGCATTTGCTTATGATGCTGAAACAGTTCAGCAAAGTTTTGACCTCCTGGTAATTCAATATCACCGGCAACATCAGTCACATAAGGAAAGTACGGGTCTTCTTCCGTTGGACTGTCGACTTGTGAATTTTGTGGATTTTCGCAGCGAGACAGGGCGTCTGCAACCTGCATTTGTTCCGCCGGTTTGTACTGGATCTCAAAAGAAAATTGTTGAAGAATTGCGAGCCATCTTTCATAGATGGCGCCCTTGAACTGCTTTTGAAACAAAGGTTGTAGGGCCTGGTGATCACATTCGACATAAAATTTTGAACCACGTAAATAGTCAGCACAATCCAGTATACTTGTAACCATCCCCAACAATTCCAGCTTTGTTGGGCCGTATGATTGCTGCCATGGTGTGAGGGATTTCGAACCAAAACGGATTATTTTAGGTTTACTATTTTCGGATTCCTTCTGGTAGAGCATATAGCCGATACCTCGTGATGATGTGTCTACTGCCAGTCGGAACGGTAAGTCAAACGATGGAAAACTTAAAATTTCTGAGTTAACAAGGCTTGTTTTCAGATTGTCAAATGCCGTTTTCTGTTCAATGCCCCATTCAAAGCGTTGATTTTTCTTTAATAGCTTTGTAAGTGGAGATATCAAAGCACTGAAGTTAGGGATGTACTTGCGAAACCAGTTCATCATTCCGATAAGTCGTCGAAGTTGTTTGACGGTTTTAGGTTCAGGGTAATCGAGCAAAGCCTGAACACGGTCTTCAGGGGGACGAATACCATCCTTTGAGATTTCATGTCCTAGAAAGACGCATGACTGATTTGCAAAATGACACTTTCTTGGACCTAGTTTTAATCCCGCAGCTCTAAATCTTTCAAAAATTTCATTCAGGTCAAGCATGTGTTTCTCAAATGTCTCTGAGCATATAAGCACATCGTCCAAATAGCAGAGGCATGTTTTGAATTTCAAACCGTGGAGAACTTTATCCATCAAAAGTTGAAATGTATTGGGTGCGGTTTTCAGACCCATGGGTAAACGGAGAAATTTATATGTTCCGAAACAAGTATTAAATGCTGTGTACTTTGTTGAATCTGATGAAATTCCCATTTGAAAGAAACCACTGGATAAATCAATAGAAGTTATAAAATTTGGTACCATTTCGGAGAATGACTCTGTTAATTCTTGCAAATTTGGAATGGCATACTTAAAATCTTCAGTTTGAGTATTTAGGTGCCGAAAATCACAACAAAAGCGAAAATTTCGTGACTCTCTTTCATCAGCGTCAGCGCTTCGTTTTGTTACCAAGACGACGGGACTAGTGATTGGAAGTTCCTCGGATTCACTAACAGGTAGAATAATTCCCTGTTGTAATAAGTCGTCGAGGTGTTCTCTGAGTATTTCCCGTTTATATGGCGGCAATCGGTAAGGCTTCTGGTGTTTAGATACAGCATTTGCTTTGAGTGTAATCTTGTGTTGAACCAGAGATGTAAATCCTAGAGCCGGATTCTCTTTAGTAACAAATAAATCTCGGTTTTTGTATAAACATTGCTGTAATTCGGCTGTTTGCATTTCAGACAAATTGTCCGATAGGTTAAATTCCTTACAAAATTCCACCGCCGCGTCAATATTTGTGTCTGGACATTCAGTAGACCTAAAAGGGACGTCCTGCCCTTTAACATTGTCATGATGTTGACTAACAACTTCAATATTTTGCACTTGTGGACATTCAGTGCTCTCATTTAACGTAACGCAACTATGATCACTAGACAACACAGTAAATTCCGCAATGTTTTTGCCTTTCGGAAATGTAATCCGTCTGTTACTTGCATTCAGGATTTTAATAGGTACTCTGTGATTGGGAGGTACGACAACAAGCGATTTTGCTATTAAAAGTCCATGATTAAGTGCAAATTTGCTATTCGAACACACCCCTTGCAAACCAACTGTTACGTAATTTGGTAATTTACCGTAAGTTAAAAGTTCGGTATTAGGCTCTAAACAAAGTTTCTTTGAAGTCTGAACATGAATGTTCCTTTCATTATACGTAAAGTCACTAAAATCTAATACAACTTTATGATTCCGCAAATATTCAGTTCCCAAAATAAGCGGATGAGATGTCCTTGGGAGTATGTACATATCGATAATTTGTTCCTGATCATGTATTTTTGTTATAATTCTACACATTCCAAAAACGTTTATTCGTTCATCGTTGGCAAGTCTAATTTCAGGTTCCGATAATTGTTCAAATGAAAATTTCAGTTTATCAGAAATAGAATCAAAAAGTTTCTTCGAAATAACATTAATCGAGCTACCCGTGTCTATTAATGCCGCTACCTTTAATTGATCAAATTCAACCGGTATGTACAAAAATTGTGAATTTGCATTCTGATCGGCACTCAATGACGACGTCCCGAACGATTGTGCCTGTCGTCCGGGTTCTGTTGGTTTCCCTGAGCACTAGCGCTGATTGTTAAACATGCAGGGGCAGCGTGTCCAAATTGCTGGCATAACTGACATTTAGTAGCCGGTTGCGATGCATCGGTGCAATTCCAATTACAAACTCGCTGAAAGTGACCTAACCCTTTACATTTTCTGCATTCAACGTTTTCAAATCGGGACTTGCGGTACGTTGGAGACTTCTGTTGAGTTGGTTCATTTTGTGGTTGCTGGTTTGTATTCATTTTAGAGACCAGATCAGTAAGCACTTTCACTTGCTCCTTTAATTCGTTATTTTCGGAAGACTGTGGACGGGTTTCCACGTGCACATGTTGTTTGGCAGAGACCAGATCAGTAAGCAATTTCACTTGCTCCTTTAATTCGTTCATTTCGGAAGACTGTGGAGGGGTTTCCACGTGCACATGTTGTTTGGCAGGTTTCACAGCATTTACACTATCTGTATGTTGTCTATAGCCGCACGCCTCGGCCATCTTAGCTGACGTTAACGCAGCCTGTACATCGGCGGGTTGACCCGCACGGACAAAAAACGCCATTTTCCCAGGAAGCCCACTGATAAACTTGGCTACTATTTCATGATCTGGTTTACGTAATATCTGCGCCTTTTCCAGTATCTGACTATAATAGTCTTCTAGTGACTGTCCGGGAGACAAAACCATAGTTTGAAATAATTCGCTCTCCATGATTACCGTGGCGCTGTGTAAATTGAAGTTTACATATTTCTCTTTAAACAATACACAGATGTTTGGCCAACTTTGCTTCGATTCATCGCTTAAAGAGTTAAACCAAGTGAGAGCGGGTCCCTTTAAATGTAAGTGAAAAGCCGCAACTCTGCGTTTATCTGTCTCCGGTAAATCATGTAGTAGTGCGTACGACTCAAACTCACTCAAAAACCCTTTTGCATTGTCTTGGGGATAGCCAGAAAAGTCTCGACACTTTACGGATTTATTCATTGTTGAAATTGGTGGAAATTTTGGTATATCAACAGTTTGAATAGGGATCGTTGTTAAATTTAATTGTTCCGGGGTGGATTCAGTTTGACCTGCACCGGTTGATAATACACGTAAATGTGGATCAAAATTTTCAAGACTATCAATTGAATTTGTTCTACGTATACTTAATTCATGAAGTTCGTGATCTTCAAGAAATCCATCACTCAGTACCGAAGAAGGACTTGATATATTACTTTTTGAACCTGAACTGCTGATTTCTGAATTAATATGTTCTACAGAATTGTCATCATTCAGTGGTACGTAAAAGCTCAAGTTCATTTTCCATAAATCAAATCAAAATTCAAAATTTCCCTTTTAACAGTGAAACTGGCGATACAAGTATCACCAAGCAAAATTTTTAGACATTTTTTTTTTGGTGAATTCGCATAATTGTACAGCGTATTTAGTCACATACGGCCATGAAACTCACTGGCGATACAGATATCACCATATGTATAATACGGCAATAAAGGTGGTGATTTCCTATAAATTTAATAAAATGTACCGTTTATAGTAAAATACGGTCATGAAATGCACTGGCGATACAGATATCACCATAAAATTTGAACAATTTACAATATTTAATAAAGAAAAGCAACAGCAGTGTACTAAATTGTATTGGCGATACAGATATCACCTAGAATTTACCTTCATAGCAATGTATTTTCATTGTTCAGAACAGTCCCTCTGTGCCAATTCACAAATGCGAAGGAGCCACAACCTCGCTAACGCTGGACAGGGATGAATTCCATCAATAAAAAAGTTGTAAAATTTAACAGTGTATCTGGGAGCGCTACCAGCGTCTTTTCTACAATTCTGGATATCACAATTAAATTTTGGTGAATATTTCCGCAATAATAAATTAGTTTCACGGATAAAACTGTTTACAGAATCAATCTGCTGCCCTAACAGAAAATCATCTTGTTTGAAAATACCAGGATTCTCATGGTTCTTTACAGCATTCCAATGAAATATTGAATAATATGGCAGTTCCAAAAATGAAAGTTTGACTGACGGAAAGTTTGTAACAAAAGAATGAATGTCTCTGTAAGTTTGTGTTAATTCACGGACTGCAGAATTGTCTCTGGCTTTCAAACAAATAAACTTACCCTCTTTTTTAGTGAGATCACAGGTTCCCACCCATATATAAAAGAATATTCGATGATACCTATGCAACTGAAGCTCAAGATTGTCCTTGATATACTGCAACTGGTCCTTTGCAGAAGCTCCGGGTCGAAACCACCATACGAGTTTACGTTCGGCAGGTGTTATCACTTCTTGTTCAAGATACCGTGCCTTACTGTCACTAACAATAATTGGTGTAAAATTAAGATCCGAATCTGTTATCTTCGATTCAAGCCGATGTATATTTTTATTTAACTGGTTTTGGCTCATCACTTGAAAATTGTTCGTCAATTTATCCGGCGATTAAATCCATTCAACACAAAGAAATATAAAAAAATTCCTTTAGTTGTTCTCCACCATGTCGTATATCTTGGTTCGGGGAACTAAAAACCAACGATAACGCTCTAAATAAATCGAAACTTTACTTTCCAAAACTTTTCAATTCAATTCTACACAGGCAGACGACCAAAACCTAAAGCGGGAAGTGATAAAACCGGTATTTCAAAACCCGGCTGAAAGTGCTAATTTGTGTACGACAGTTCTGCTAACCAGAAATCCAAAAGGAGGAATATAACACCAGTTTATTGCGTCAGAACTTATGGGCTAGTTAAAAAGTTCCGCGGTACAAATTGGCTAGCCACAAGAGTCCCACCAGAACAGAGTAACTAGTTGAAAAGTTCCACGGGAACAAAATAAGTACCGGAACAAAGTGGCAGTTACATAAGTAGGCCTGACTTATCTACGATAAGCCATCAGGTGAAAGCGACACTCGAGCTTACTAGCTGTCTTAGTTCGGTAATTGAAGTGGGCGTGATTTAAGATCGTGCCAGTCATCAAGAAATGAAAGCAAATTCATACTTAATGCGGATTGATTGTATGTTCACTAACTGTACTTACTGTCTAGAAAACACCCTAGAATTTGTCAGTACTCATGCTCAGGTTAGGACTCAACCAAATGGCTAGTCCTTCTGAAATGGAACGAAAAGGGGGACTTGGGACTTATTCATTACACACCCACTACAGAAAACCCTGATAATGGCCACATGCTCTGGAATAACATATGAGCTGTGACCGATGGTGCAGACGGGATGTAACCACAGATACATGTAGAAAATTGACTATTTGAAATGAGGAGACATCAAATCGTGTTTGTCGTACAGTAGGTTTCCTCTTTCGTCTTTTTCGAAGAGCAGACCAATGGATTTCTCGTGTTGTATCGGAAAG
>JAOXYH010501854.1:0-13922 GCA_028566455.1 Botula fusca | reverse complement strand
AAACACCTAGTAATTTCAAAGTTGTATTTCGGATTTTTATTAATTCAGAAACCATCTGCAGGAGATATTATTAAAATGTATTCAAGATTTTAATAGGGACTTTTTTTTATCACAAAAATTTGTGCATTTTGAAAAAAATGATAAGTTAATGTACTGTAAAGTATTAAATAGTGTTTGGTCGTCTTAAATAAACTTATGATAGACAATCTAAAAATAGAATATGAAGGTGCAAATTGCACTTGCTAATTAGATTCTGGCAACGCCAGTATCTATTGTTTTGGTAGATCTGGATATTAGTAAAAGGAGTTCCGAAAGTCCACTTCTTTTAGCAGTTGGCATGCTCAAGTTTTTAAAGGACCAATGTGTTTCTTTGAAATTGATCATGTGGCTAGGAAAATAACTTTCAGTTTCACTTTGACAAGGCCACAGACCATATCTTTAAGCAAATAATCCAGTCGTTATAATTTTCAGATCCTGGGACTTTTAGTTTGTGTAATTATATTTTCAAATGATTGTGAAATGACAGTGCTGAAACATTACCTTTAATTTTAGATATTGATCTTTTTCGATAACTGTTTTACTCACAGGTTTTATTAGAATGACAGTAAGAGTCTAATAATAGCTACAGTATGAATATCCTATTCCATCAGTAATTGCTTACACTAAATATTTACAATGGAAGATTTAACTGTTAAAATCAAATGGAGTAATTTACCCTACAAACGTAGAAAAGGTAAGTTGATTCGGAATGGTATTTCTGTGAGCTGTATAAGAAAGAAAAGTGTCCCTTTCGATTAAAATCAAGATTAATAAGTTTATACAAAAAACTTAATTACCGACATTGATTACTTGTATTTACCTCAAGGTCAATGACTGATGGAGTTTTATGAAAGGGTGGATTAGCGAAAGCGCAGATTATTATTATTTTTTTTACAACGGATTGTTTTGTTTCAAAAGCGCAGATTTACCAGTACCTTTTTCCTTAGCTGGACATTGTCTGTCCCCTTTTCTTGCTCAATGATGGCGGGGATCGGCAATTATTAGCAGGATGTTGTTTTTAATTTAATATTAAAGGAACACTTTTGAAATATATTGTTACAACAAAGTTTTTAACGAAATAATGTTCATACACTTTCAAATGAAATATCTGATATTGCCTTACAATAGTAACTTGACGTCATCATGTAGTCTTGAAATTTCTTCAGATGTATACATGTACTTTTGCAAGGATGTTTTAAATAGTAATAATCACCGTCATTTTCTTTTTGAAAAGTCTTAGTAGCAGTCTCGAGCTTAAAAGGGGAGATAATTAGAATTTGCGAATATAAAAGGGGGGAGGCTTCAAAAAACGTTCATTCCGAAATAAACTATAAATAGCACATGTTGTTTGTTCCCTTTTTAACTATCTTCACATAAGCAAAAATAAGCATATCTATCACATATGGCCGTTGTCTTTGCGTTGAATGAGAATCGTTGTACACTGCATTGACTTTTATCACACTTGCGTGCGTGCGAATCGCGGATATAGTAAGAACCATCTTTCAGTAAAGACAAAAATGGTTAAAATGTTAACACTATAATCATGCTGACATGCTGTAATAACCCAATATAAAGACAAGCAATGTCTGACAACTTCTGTAGTAAATACGGAACTGAGACATGGACCTTCTTCCCTCGTGCATATCTATCTCTCCCACCTTAATACTTTCCGAATTTTCAAAACATATGATTGTCTGTCTTTAACAGCTGTATGGTAGTTATTTATACATCATGAATAAAAACAAACAATAAAATCTGGAGTCCAAGTTTTACGACTTTCACCGTATATGATGCAAATTACTCCTTTACTGATTTAGTGATTGTGAGTAAGCCGAGACGTATAAAAAGGCAGTTGCCGTGATTACGCTGTATGCTTTTCTGCTTACTTTCTTATCTTCTGCTAATTGTGGACGTTTTGCATGTCACCCCGAGGGTAATAAAGATAGTACAGAAAATTTCTTTATTTAAAATTAGCTTGATTAATTGAAAATCAGATTTTGTATGCCAATAAAATACTTAAACGTAGGTGTAATTGGTTACCCCTCTTGACAAAGAAACTATATACTCCAAGCTATCACAGAGATATTCAGATTCACAAGCTATAAAAAGGCACTTAACACGGTTACATCGAGAATGTAACTCTAACGCAATGTTAGTTTCATTCAGGTAAGGCAATACAAATTACGAAACCGATTCCCGGGCTTGAAGCTGCACTTAATACGGGTTAATGGCGATGTAGCCGTAACAAAAGGAAATAAAATTTCACCGACTTTAAATTTGGGGAATTTCTTTCAGTCTTATCTCAGTTATCGGACATGTAAGCATATCTTATGTTACATTGTTTATGTTTAATACAAAATAATCATTACAATTAACATACAAAATAATACCAAAAATGGTCAGAAGGGGAAGACCCAAGAGTTTTGAAACAACCGTATACTAGTAATTGGTTTACATAGAAAGAAGAAAACCAATACAAGGCCAGTACCATTTATCAAGAGAAGTCCACAGGAAAAAGAGACAGGTATTTATTTGAATAAATATAGATGACCTCTATGTTTAAATTACCTGACAGTCTGGATCAAAAGACGTATCACCAGGGAAAAAGTGACCGTGTTGGATTTGTCAAAATGTAAAAGAATATTTTAGTTTGTTTTATATTTTATAAATTTAAAACTCAGAGATTATAGACTTCATTCTGTGAATCCTTTCAGTCATTCTTGTGTGTATTATGACATGTACAATTACTGATGAAATTGTAAACCAGAATTCAATAATTCCAGTGAAGAATCTAAAGCCAGTGTCGGAAAAATGCATTAAAGACGAAACTAATAATTTTAAAAATCCCTCGTATCGCGAAGTATTTTAGAAAGGAAACGTACTATATGCTTAAGGAAAAAAGCTGAACATGTATGAGGAACAGTGATCTTTGTACATCTGCACTCCTATCCTTCCATTCTGAGCATGATGCATGTCTGAAATAGAATCACTTGAAATGTGTAGGACTAACACACCCGCCAAAAACTAACCATTGTGCGTGCATGAGATGCTATGAAAACTAAACAGATTTACAATAAATTAAAAGAATAAATTATTTTGTTAAACAATAAATTTATACTCATGCATATACTTAGTCCAGCTGAAATATCTGAAAATTTTACACAAAAATGCTATTGTTAAGTCAGTGTAATATTTATACCTTTTGTAATTGTAAAATCGGCAAATTCAATGTAATTCTATTCATTTTGTGACAGTTACATCGTCATTTTTCCATATTAAGTGCAGACCACAAAGCCCAGAAATCGCCTTGTCTGGATGTAACTCAATCACGGGGTACAATCTCCAAGAAAGATTTGGGTGAATTTCGCTCAATATCACTAAAAACCAGCAAAGTTCATACATTTTCACCCCCCCTTTTTCTGTTAAAAGTCTTTATACCTTTTCTTTTGCGGAATCTCTTTAAGAAAGATAATGCCTATTCTATAACCAACACTTTGCTGAATTAAAACAGTTAGGCCTATATTTGAAAGAAAAATATATTCATTTGACCTGTGATCCTTGTCATAGTTTGTGAAGCGACGAGTTGAGTTGTACTCAGATTTTGTTTACATTCCGCTTCACAAACTGTGACACGTATCACGGATCAAATAAAAGTATATTTCTTTCTGTTTTAAATTCAATAAAATGTTGGTTATAGAATAGGCATTAGCTTTTTTAAAGAGATGCAAGGAAACAAAAGATATCAAGACTCTTAACAGAAAAGGGGGATGAAAATTTATGGACTTTGCTGGTTTTTAGTGATTAGCGAAATTCACCCAAATCTTACTTAGAGATTGTACCCCCTGTCAATTGAACATTAGCGTTAGAATAATATTCTCCATGTAACCAGATCAAGTACCTTAGGAAAAATCAAGAGACCAAAAACTCCCTTTGCCGCTATTTGGAGGGGGTTCACTATTCTATTATCAAATAGCCAGAATCTACAGTTTTTATTATTTTATAAAAACAATTCAGTCTATCGAACTATCATCTAAGATTTTCTCCATCTCCTCTTAATTTCTAGTTTCTTTATTGAATGGCCACTATCTTATTTATTGTCCCAGGTTCATTATAGATCGATGTTATCCGGCATATTTTTCTCACATATTAAAACTGTCTAGATATAGATTTCCTTATTCATTAAACTTAAAAAAATCCTGGCAACAATAACATATCTATTACTTCCTGGTCAATAGCCACTCCTTATTTATGAACGGAACGAGACTTAAACGTTAGATGATTAGTTGGGCTGATATTTCAAGGTATATCTGTATATCTAAAAATAGAAAATGGAAATTACACTTAATAACTTCCTTGTTGTATTTACACTACGTTGCGTCAATGATTTTAGATGTCGTCTGACATAATATTTAACTGTTTAATAATCCACTAAATATATTGTCTTTTGACTGTTCCATTCCTTTTCCTAATCATTCTTTATTTTTAAATAATTGTTATTTTTATCATATTTATGTCATAATAACATATGAAATTTCATAAAATCTAGCCTCGGGACATTTTAAGATTTTAATGCATCTAAAATTTGTTCGGTTTTTTAGATTCCGTTTGTTTACTTCTTGAACTTCCTTAAGGACATGCTCTTTACGCAACTTCCCAATGCCCATTTATAATTTGCAGATATACGATCAAGCCCAATTATAACGCTCCTAGGGTTTGTAAAAATTCTAGAATACTAGATGGGCTGTCTCTTCTAAATTTCCCAGCATTCAAAAACTATTTGGGATATCCGGAATTAATTAAAACATGTATGTCTTAATTAGTATAATTTAATTTAACATCAATTGTCGACTCGCACAGTACGTTTAAAACAATTGAACATGCCTTAATAATAAACAGAAGTAGCCCTGTTTTGATACCAAATAAGAGTATTCCGGGTAAAGCCCAAGTAGTTCAATCTACACGGAAGTCCCAAAAACTAGGCTGATAGGAGTATATATATATATATATATTATATATTCTGGTTATATGATTACATCAACTTTATATTATTAAGGAGGAACATATTGGCAAACATAGATGGAGATGCATTGCAGCTATAATAACCTTGTGCAGAGAGCTTGGCATTTCTCCCAGCCATCATATATGCAGTTTTGCTGCCTATGCAATACTATATTTTGTTCATCTGAACCATGGCTAACATGTAGAAGCTGTGAGGATAGGAATGTTCTAATACAGACCAAGAAGTACTTGTAAATGCTGCAATAAAATTACCATAACATGATTGGAACTAAGACTTTTTGTCTTTTGAGGAGGAAAGGCTACAGCATTTAGAATATTGGGAGACTAAAAGAAAAAAAAACTTTGATACAACATCCTTAATAAACTTAATATGATTGTGCAATAGTAAGCATTCATGTACATTTTATTGGTGTATTTTATTTTCAGATTTTTATTACATCAACTTCATATTATTTATGAAGAAAGTGCAGGTATTTGGTCTCCAGAGGAAAATGCAGTTGAGAAATACAATCATGCTGGGGTCAGAATCTATAATAGAGGAATGGCCCAACATTCTTCATACCGATGAAGCTTATGCAGACAACAAACTTCACATTAAAAAGCCTACAGATGTTGAAGCATCCTTCGCAAGGTATCACTTAGAAACACTGAAAACAAAAGTGATGAAAAAAATGAAATGGACCAAATGTAAAGGATATGAAATGGCTCTTGAAAGAGAAGCGTCAAGTACAGTTGGAAAGGGATATTTGTTTTCCTAAAGTAGACATAAAAAAGTCAGGCCCTGAAAGATCTTGTCTATTTTGCAAGATAATGACTTTTAATATTTTTTTAAAGGATTTTTGAAGGAAGATATGATAACTTAATATGATCAACTTCTTTCCAAGTATTAAATTGATTGCTGATTGTTTAATGCCGCATTAGCAGTATTTCAGCTATATCGTGGCGAGAACAAATTTTCAAACACAATTTAATAGTATTAAAGCATAGACCAGACGTAACAAGAGAGAATTCATATTCTTAATGGCCAGATCAGGTTTTATTATAAAAATAATCATAATACCCAAACTTTCACATGATACAAGGGTATAAAAGATGATCTCATTTTATTGATTTATTCATTGTTCTGTGCAAAATCATTTTTTTATCTTGTCTTTGTACAGAAGTATGTTTTATATATTCAATATATTATATAATTAATTTTTTTTTTAATGGGAAAGTGAGAAAGAGATAAGGCCCGTAAGTATCTTGTCTATTTTGTGAAACCTTTAAGACACTCTTCACTAAACATCTTTATGCTGTACACAAATCACAGGAGGAAGTAATCAAACTAGAGTGGCGTTTCTACAAACGCAACTCTAAAGGGTGTTCTTGCAAATCGAGAGAATTGGTGGGATGCCCTAATGGGCAATTGTATCTCAGGTACTTAACTGAACAGACGCACAGCAGCTTTGGTTGCCCTGGGGAAAGTTATGGTATCCATAGAAACCATGTATGAGTATAAAATGGTTGCAAAGGGAATTTTAATACTTGCTTTATTTCAGGTACTAAATTTTTGAGATATGACTTTGCAATATTAAGTATACATATATATGGAATTTATGCATTTTATATTTTGGTTAATATATGATCACATCAACTTTATATAATTTAGAAAGACAGTAATTAAAATGCCATTACATCCAGAAGAAAAAAAAAGTTGGACAAACTCAATCATGGTGTAGTCAGAAACATAATAAAAAAATTAGACGAATGGTCCAATATTCCTACTGCAGTAAACTGAGGAGGAAGAACTTCCTTCTTTCCAAAAAGCAAAGAAATGTTTTAAAATGCAAATTATATTAGCGCATTATCTTGCATTTTTCGCTTTTTAGCAGAATGCATGGTCCGAGGATAAACAAGTCAAGTGCTCCACTGCTCTGCTTCTAATCATTCTGCCTGTTGGATGCATGTTTAACATTTTATCCTTTAGAACAAATTACTATTTCCTGTTCACAGAAGACAAAATTACATTAAAGTTCAAGGCAGGAATTTTTCTGCGCCAGACACGTGTTTCATCTATTAAAGACTCATCAGTGAGTGAGAGTAAGGCCATAATAAATTAATTCCTGGATTTACATCTAACTTTAAAGAAGACATACAAGAAGTCAGATCCTAAAGATCTTGTCCATTTTTCGATATCTTTCAGACATGCTTACATAGACATATGAGCAGAGGAGGAAGTATTTTCTGTAGTAAAATTACCTGCTTATGAAAGGCTGCAGAATTGCACCTCATGTTTTATTATTGTGTCAAATCCAGTGAGCAGTATTTCAGCTATATTATGGACAAGGATACATTAACAAACAAAAAGTCAAATAGGCAAACTGGGTGGATGATTTGACTGCCATTGAAAAAAAGTAGGTTTTAATTGATTTTTTTGCCACATTTTCCATCTTTAGCTATGGTGGCCATCTTGATTGGTGGGCAGAGTTGTCGCATTCATTTCTGATAGAAACCAGCCAAGGACCATCCTTGCAATGTCTGGTCCAAATTGGCCCTATGGTTTCAGAGGAGAAGATAAAATTGTCAAAGTAAAGGATGTCTTGATGGATGAACAGACAATGAATGCTTAGTGGTAGCAATAGCTCACATGACCCTTTGGGTCAGGTGAGCTACAAACGGCAGATGACAACAGACAAATTCAGATGCTCATTGGTAGCAATAGCTCATAACACCGTTTAGATCAGGTGAGGCAAAAACAGCTGAAAGATGACAAACCATACCAAACCTTCTTCCTATCCAAACTATGTCTTTCTTGAATTGCCACCTTGTTATTTTTTCTTTCATTCACTTTTGCCTGTATTTCTCTGATCTTCATAAAAAAAATTGATGCCAAGACATCGTCTCATTTCCTGAAAATTAGTGCAAAAACTACTTTCATTGTTCCAGAAACTGAATACTATCCTGCATTATGGTCAGTATGCTGGCAATAAATGGAAAGCATATCCAACTCGGTGTCAAACCAAAGTCTTTCAAAAAAATTAGCTTTATATCTGCATACAACAAAAGTATGACTGGTTGGCCTTAGATTCATTTGAAGAAATATATTCCTTTGATATCAACATTTTGCCAGTGTAAATCATGTCAAGCTTGTTTGTTTTTGTAACAAAGAGAGGTATCTCTCATATCATCAAATATCTCCACAAGCTATAGCTGAATAATTGCTTACTAGGCATAAATATTGGTTTTACAACAAGAAAAAATTGTGTATCGCTTGTTATCAACTCTAATTATTCAATAAAATCAAATTAACTCGTTTTCATTAAATAATGAGAGTTGATAACAAGCGATACATAATTCTCACAAGTTGTGAAACATGTTTCACTTATGATAAATGGCATATTTTGAACGTGAAGCAACATAAATGTTCTGAATGTCAGATGTTGCTAAGGCTAAAGACTACACTTCTCATGAGACATTAAGATCATCCAATGAAATATCAGTTTTAGCTTTATCACACCATTCTATTAATTAACCAGAGGGCAGTTGTTGCTTTATCACATAGTGATAAACTTCATGTCTCGTTTGATGCACTAAATATCAATTCACAAGAGAAATAAAATAGATAGACAAAACTGCCCAATCATAAGAGAAACCAATATATCATTAATTATCAAACCAATTACTGTTAATGTCTTTAAGTATAAACACAAACCAGCACATAATATTACAGGTGATATGTATTAAAGATGCAATTCATGAGTTTCAATGGTGTATTAAAGTAACATGACATTATCTGGCAATGATGAAGATGTGAGGTGTTGGCATATAAGAATAAGTCTGACTATAAACTAGGCTCTTACTTGTTGTACTCTACCATTCATTAAGTTCAGCTGGGCGGCGGCTGGTCTCTTGACTGAAATACCATCCTTATGCACTCTCTAGGAGGAAGACAATGAAAGCAGTAGTTTGTTGAAGACTTGCCACATCAGATGGAAGTTAACCACAATGGAGCAGGATGACCATCAATAATGTCTGTTGAACGTCTGGAACCTCTGATATTGATGTAAGATAATAAGACAGGATGACTGTTGTTTGTTGAACCACTGGTAGTGTAAGATACTCAGCAAGGATTACTGTTGTTTGTTGAAGACTTGTCACATCAGATGGAGGTGTAACATAACAAAGCAGGCTGACCATGGAAGATGTTGAAGACTTGCCACATCAGATGGAGGCGTACCATATCAGATGGAGGCGTACCATATCAGAGCAAGCTAACCATGGAAGCTGTTGTTCGTTGAAGGCTTGCCACATCAGATGGAAGTGTACCATAACAGAGCAGGCTGATCATGGAAGCAGTAGTTTGTTGATGTCTTGCCACATCAGATGGAAGTGTACCATAACAAAGCAGGCTGACCATGGAAGCTGTTCTTTGTTGATAACTTGCCACATCAGATTGAAGTGTACCATAATGAAGCAGGATGACCATGGAAGTTTGTTGAACTCTTGGCATTTCAGATTGTTTTGTAAGATAATCAGCCAGATGACTGTTGTGTGTTGAAGACTTTCGACATCAGATGGAGTCGTACCATAATGGAGCAGGCTAACCATCGAAGCTGTTGATTGTTTAACCTTTGGCACTTTAGATGGTGAACCCTTGGCATCTTAGATGGGGGTGGAAGATAATCAGACTGACCATGGAAGCTGTTGTTTGGTAAAGATTGCTACAACAAATGGAGGTGTATCATAATTGAGCAGGATGACCATGACAGTTGTTGATTGCTAAACCCTTGATACGTCAGATGGTGACCATGGAAGCTGTTGTTTGTTGAAAACTTCCCACATCAGACGGAGTTGTACCATAGTGTGGCAGGATGACCAAGAAATGTGTTGCTTGTTGAAGACTTGGCACTTAAGATAGTGGTGTAAGATAGTTAGCCAAGAAGATTGTTGTTTTTAAGACTTCCCAAATGCTATTGACTGTAATATATAGGAGCAGGATGATCATGTAGGTTGTTTTTAGAGTCCTTGGCTACTTGGATGTGTTAGATAAACTGCCATGATGACCATAGAAGTAGTAGCTTGTTGCAGACTTGCCACATCAGTTGCAGGTATATTACAATGGAGCTGGATGACAATGAAAACTGTTGCTTGTTAAACCCTTTGCACATCAGATGGTGATTGAAGATAATCGGCCAGGATGACTACTGAAAACTTCCATGATCAGATGGAGTTGTACCATAATGCAGCAGGATGACCATGGAAGCTGTTCTTCATTGAAGACTTGGCATCTTAGATAGTGGTGGAATATTAATCAGCCAGGGTGAACATGGAAGTTGTTGTTTGTTGTAGACTTGCCATAACAGATGAAGTGTACCATTATGGAGCAGGATGTCCATGAGAGCAGAACGTAATTATTTGTTGAAGACTTTCCACATCAGATGGAGGTGTACAATAACATTACAGGCTGACCATGGAACCTGTTGTTTAATGAAGACTTGCCAATCAGATGGAGGTGTACCAGTACAAAGCAGGCTGACCATGGAAGCAATTGTTGAAGACTTGCCACATCAGATGGAGGTGTACCATAACAGAGCAGGCTAACCATGGAAACAGTTGTTTATTGAAGATTTGCAACATCAGATGGAGTTGTACCATAACAGAACAGACAGACCATGGAAGCAGTTGTTCGTTGAAGACTTGACACATCAGATGGAGGTGTACTATAACAGAGCAGGCTGACCATGGAAGCAGTTGTTTGATCAAGACTTGCCATATCAGATGGAGGTGTACCATAACAGCACAGGCTGACCATGGAAGCTGTTGTTTGTTGAAGACTTGCCACATCAGATTAAGTACCATAACAAAGCAGGCTGACCAAGCTGTTCTTCTATGAAAAAGTGCTACATCAGAAGAAAGTGAACCATAACAGAGCAGGTTGACCATGGAAGCTATTGTTTGTTGAACACTTGCCACATCAGATGGAGATGTGCCATAACAGCACAGGCTGATCATGAAAGCAGTTGTTGTTGAAGACTTGCCACATCAGATTGAGTTGTACCATAACAGAGCAGGCTGACCATGGAAGCAGTTGTTTGTTGAAGACTTGCCATATCAGATGGAGGTCTACCATAACAGTACAGGCTGACCATGGAAGCTGTTGTTTGTTGAAGACTTCCCACATCAGATTGAGTACCATAACAGAGCAGGCTGACCATGAAGCTGTTGTTTGTGGAAGAAATTCCCCATCAGATCGAGTTGTACCATAACAGCACAGGTTGACTGACAATGGAAGCTGTTGTTTGTTGAAGACTTGCCACATTAGATAGAGGTGTACCATAACAGAGCAGGCTGACCATGGAAACAGTTGTGTGTTGAAGACTTGCCACATCAGATGGAGGTGTACCATAACAAACCAAATCAATTATAAAAACATGAAATGGAGTGATAATACAGGGGTACTGGTCTGTGAGTAGTTCTCGCCATCGGTAATATTTGTAAGACAATTGGAGGAGAAAATCAGTATTGATTTGTAGTAATTGAAGAACACATTGTAAACATTTTGTTTTTTAGTTTTTTAGTTTCACCCCAAGAATCGACCATTGACGTACCAGACTTGCTAATGAAAATGATTCGTATACTGCGGCAATTGGTAAGAATTGTATTGCCAAAAAATAAAATATTTTGAAATATATTTATGTGTTACAAATGGAAAAAAGTTGTATATGATATGTCGTATTGCATTAGTCATTTTTATGGTTTTTTGGTATAATTTAAAATATCATGCGACTGATATTCGTAATAACATCCACATGGATATGTGGTTACTTCGTTATCAAATCCCATCTTTGCTTGTTTGATAGTTTTCTGATGAACTTGTTAATGATTAAGGGATTCATTATGTCTCCTCCATGCATATGCATGGGGAGACATACTGTATTCACTTTGGATGTCCGTCACAAATTTGGTTTCGCTCGTTTGAGGAAACTACTCAGCCTTATGCTTTGAAAATTGAAATATAAGCTCTTTATATTGTCATCTAAGGAATGTATGGTGTGTGTGGTTGACTGTCTGGAGGAAATAATATGTGTAAAAAGTTAATTTAATTCTCCTTTACTTTGCATTGGGTTATTTATAGACGATCCGATCATGCACTGTGCTGATAATGTAAACTATTTCTGTTTATTTGACCCAGATTAAGAGACTAAGTAAACAAGTAGTAAATAACTTATTCAATTCATTTGTTATTTTGCTGTAAAATTAAATTAAAACAAAATAATTTACCAGATGTTATTTAATACATCTGTATGACAAAAATGTGTAAACTGAGGAAATGCTATAAATACCATTATCTGGATCACATATCTGATCATGGAGGTATTATAGTTACTATAATACCTCCATGATCTAATATATTAAAGCGACATACGAGTTAATGACCTATGGTTTTGAATCTTCTGCTTGTGCATGATATCGCTGCATGTTATTTTGTTTAAAGATCAATTATCACTTCACATGCAGGATGAACTTTTAAAAGTTCGCAGCAACTATGCTGATCAGTGTTATACATAATTCACTATAAATCAAAGTTAACATTTTTGTGTATGATGCAAAACTGCATTTAAAGATTGATTTCTAATTGAAATCATTAACTTATCATCTTGATAACAGAATTGTCAATAAACGCCATTGTTGAGCCAATTAGAAAAATAATTTCCTATCCTGCATTAATTAATTAGTGACACGCTGATGAACAGTACCGGTCTAAAATAGATTCAGAAAGGTTGAGGTTTTGCAAGTTGATAGGTACATTATAAAGTTTGTGTTAAATAAATAAGCTTAAAATAAACAGTTATTTTTACTGGTGAGCAGAGGAAAATTAAAAGTCATAAAAACATGATTGATATTACACGAAGCAAAAGATAAAACCGCAATATAGTGGAATAATTATGTACTTGACTGGTCATCTGCTATATCCTTCAATGAGGTGAAAAAAGGGTGGGTTATGATTATTTTTGAAATACAATTCAACTAAAATAAAATTTCATTCCAGATTTTGTTTATATTATGGGTAAATCAGTTCATCCGTCTGTCTATAACAATTTAGGGAACCAAGTTAGCATAACAATTTACCATACAATGTTGTTTCACTATTTGGGACATACAATGTTGTTTCACTATTTGGGACTAATAATGGGTAGTACAAATAGATACGTGCGGGACGGAGGAGACATTGTATTCGATCATACAAACACTGGACATCTAGTTTAGAAATAGGTGTTGTGGAACATTTGGCTAATCCAGTTATATACCGTTTTCATATGAACACTTTAGTACAAACTAAAAAGATCCATTGAATCCTATTTGGTATTAAAATCAAATGAACATAAAATTAACATAAGTGTCAGGATGTCCTTCTTCGTAAATGTTAATTGTGGATTTATGAATAATGATCATGCCTTGTTATTGAAAGGTTAAATGTATAATGAGGAAGACATTCGTGCTATTGTAAAGAGGAAAAAATAAGTTTTCTCCTTGTGCATGTACATTATTAAGGTCTTTCCCATTCCAACTGGACGACCTTAGTGTATTTCTTATGTATATGTTTATTGTCCCCCGCCGCAACGCGGGGGATATAGAAATGCCGGGCGTCCGTCCGTCCGTCATTCCATCCATCAGTCCGTCAGATCGTCCGTCTGGATTTGTTAGCGCTCTAGCATTTTTATTTTACTATGGATCGTTTTCAAATTTATACTGAAGCTTGATATTGGTGAACACTTCCTCAAACTCGAAAATGACTGCCATGTCGAACTTTTTGTAGGAGTTATTGCCGTTTACGACTTAGAAAATCGGAAAATTATCAGTGTTAGCGCTCTAGCGTTTTC
>JAOXYH010500744.1:0-13941 GCA_028566455.1 Botula fusca | reverse complement strand
TCGATCGAATACAGTTGAAATAGAATAGATACAGTAATTTAAAAAAATGTCGATTTAATCGAATTTCGGATACTGTACCTGTGTCCACTGCAGGACATATTTTAACATTGGACCCTTATTATTAAAATGTGAAAAAATCTTCTCTGAAACCAGCAACAATAAACTTGAGCAGTGAAGTTTCCAACAAAAATTTTTTGCTAATTTTTGCAAACGCCCAGGTGAGCGACGCAGGCTTTTTGAGAGCCTCCTGTTTAACATGACATTTTGACACTTCATCGAATATTTTCCCTTACAATGTGAAAGATGTCGTTAACGAAGCAGGACAAGCTTACCTTTCCATCGCACCTGACGTCACTTTCCGACTTTATTAAGTTCATATAATTAGTGCTTTGGTTCTAGTGTTTTCTTTTCGTGTCTTATGGTTAGGTGTATGTTATTAATTTTCTTCTCTTTTTTGTCAAATTCTACTTGTCACTCTTTGTTTTCACGTTTCTGTTCCAAGATTCACGGTATCACGTTAAAAATATATGATAGTTCCTTCCCGAAAAATGTCAAAATATAAATTATCAAGTTAGCTCAGGTGGTCAAATTTTGATGAGTAACTTTGGTTTCTGTTTTTATTGATCTTTTTAAGTGTTTTACTATGAATTATACAATACGCTTCCAAAACAATGATTGAAAACATGGCTTCTACCTTTCACTGGAAAGAATAAATATTGTGAGAGTGCGTCTCAGTAGAGCATAGAGTTGTTTTTCCTTTTAAGAGTTTTTAATATTTTTCTATTTATTGAGGAAGTTAATGACAACAAAGAAGAGGGAAACTAAATTTTAATCATTCTCTTAATTCCTGCACTAAATATTGACATTTCAGAAAGTTACTACATAATCATATAATTCAGTACCTGATTAAGGTCACTAATGTGATGTGACCCAGTTTGAAATTGTTTAGTATAACCAGAAAAACTAGATAATATGCAATTAAATTGCCAAATTGCTTAACAGAATAGTATAAAAATTACATATTTCTTACAATTAAAGTTTTTCAATAGTTAATTGCTTATTTTCTGTTAAAAAGAATTACAATGTAAACTGTAGCACTTGCCGTATGATGTACGTTGTCATCGTCTTTTGTTAGTTTTTCACATTTCAATCCTGTTTTGAACTAATGGGCTTGCTTAAACTAAACTTTTATGAAGAATATGCTCTTAAGGTAATCCCTTTTGAAAATTATTTCCATCAGCCCCAGTCTTCGTTAGTAAAATTAGAAAATTTATCACATACTAGCAGCAAAATCTATATATTTTAAGTCGCAAGAATATTAGTACTTTCAAATTTGGATTATGTCTTCATGATTATGATATCCTTCCATGTCAGTTTAGGAATTGAGGCATAACTAGATACATTTGTGATAGGTCATCTCATTAGGACGAACCATATTGTCTTATTAAGGTCCAAATCATGTACCAAAGAACAGAGAATGAATACACAGACAGACATGCAGACAGACAGATAGGGCTTTAAGGAAGCACCTACAGTGCACATGCATATTATCACAAGCCTAGGCCTATGTGAAATAAGAAATGTCGAGGTCTGAAAGGAGCAATGCTTGTTTGCGACATATTGTTTCATTGTAATGCACGTACATGCCAAAAATCAAAAGCCAAATAAGTTAAAAGATAAAAAACCTTTAGCAGACTTTAAAAATCCAATTGCCAACAAATAACGTTGATGTAAAGGTCAAGTTGGTGTGTAACACATATTTTAATGTGCATACATGAACAATGTCATAGGTTCATGTGCAAAGATACAATTATATCATGGTGATGCATCTACATATGTACATGCCAAAACGTATTATTGTATATAGCTGATCAGCCAACGGCTCCAAACAATCCTCTTTCCAAATTATTAACACTTATCCTATCAGCAGTCAAAACTGGGCTTCAGTCGTGCAATGAAACAAGCTACTCAAGGAGTGGCGTGAATCAGATGTGGATCCTAAAAAATCTACAGTTCTTTTAGAATTCTTAGAGTCTACTTCTTCAACACTATCAAAGCTTTTGACTTCTCTACACTTTACACCTTCTATTCCTCACTCAAAACTAAAGACAGACTGAACGAACTGATTCATCTTTGTTTTATAAAAAAGAATGGTCAACGCAGATATTAATATACTGTTTTTGTTAGAGATAGACCTTACTTTGCTGAACATCACTTTGATTTTAACAATAAATATCATAAAAATATTGGACTTTCTGATCGAAAACTTTGGAGGTCGTGTTTTTAACAGACAGACAGTCGGAATTCCATTGGTACTAATTGGGCGCCCCTACTAGCCGACTTATTCCTTTATTCATATGAAGCAGAATTCATACAGGGGCTTCTTCAGAAAAAAAAGAAAAAAATTGGCAAAGTCCTTTAATTTCACCTTTCGCTATATAGATGACGTCCTCTCCTGAAATAATTTTAAGAATTTCTGGCATTTTTAGCAATATTGCAGCAGCGCCTGCATACGGTGTTGTATTTCTCAGTTAATACAATATTCTCGAGCGTGCGTTTCCTATCCAGTTGTTTTGGATAGAATGTTACTGCTGACTAGTAAGCTTCTTAATAAGTGGTTTCTTTCGAAGTGGTTGAGGTCTTCACTTCGTAAGTTGTACGGTCGCCATCACCAACTGGTTGATCGTTAAGAATGTCTATCAAAGAGATGATTAACGACCTATTTCCTGAGCCATAGTGCAATTCCCGTCCTTTCTCTTTCATGACTGCCTACCGGCTTTACGCCGTGAGTAACACGACGGGTGCCACATGTGGAACAGGAACCGCTTACCCTTCCGGAGCACCTGAGTTCACAGCCGGTTTTTTGGTGGGGTTCTTGTTGTTCATTTCCCCTGTTTTTTGTTTCTGTGTTGTGTTGTTGTGTTGTTCGTAGATTTGTTCATTCACGGTCTTGTGTCTGTTGCTTTAGGATATATGAGCTTTGACTACGGTTTGGTTTCTTCTATATTGTATTTATAAAACTGTGTGAAGAAAATTATGTAACGATAAAGTTCCGGGGAAGATACAAATATACCCCTCCATAACGGACCCTGAGGTCTAAGGTCATGTCAAGGCAATGCAAATGTGCGACACATATTCTTCAACGTAATGCAACTACATGCTATTTTTCATAAGCCCATGTGAATTTTTTTTTAAATTCTAGAGCGAACACAACTAAACTCTTCACCATCAATAATTGATTTAAGATTGGACCCTGCCGAACTACATTCCTTCTAAAATCACCAATAAGCTGTGTTGCAACATCTATGGTAAAATCCAATAGTTCATAGTTTCTATTAATGTTGGTACTAGGTGTTGCCTTTCAAATCAGAAATGAATTAATAACACAAAGTTCTAAGATGAAATTACTGAGATACTTCCAGTATTTCTTAGAAGAACGGCCAACTGGATTTTTTGCATACTTCATCTCCTGCCATGCTCTGCTGGTACGAAGTGCATTAGGTGGTCCGGTTACTTCCACTGTACCTCCTCTTGGAGAACGTCTTACAATAGGGTTATCACCCAGAGGACTATAGGATGTGATGAGAACATGTACCTGAAGTAAAACAAACATTCAATGAATAAAATACCGAAATTTATTACATATTTTTTTTCAGTGTTACAGCACAAGTTTTAATACAGTCAGATATAGGAAAAACAGATTCGGAAAGATACTTATCCACAGAAATCTGCGTGAAAAATCGCATCCCTGATAACTGATTTCAATTTCAATTTTGTGCTACATTTTAATGTTTTGGAGAATTTGATAAAAAAAAAAACTCTCTTACTCTATGCAATTTATAATGAAACTGAATTGTTAATCTTACTAGGTGTCCTTCAAATATTCCGGCATGTATAAATTTAATCTTTCAAAGCAATCTTACCCATTTGCACAGTCAATTACTTTGATTGACCAGGATGTTCCGACACCCCCCCCCTTTTTCGACAGAATTACCTAAGTTGAGTGAAATTTTGAAACTATATGTACCAAGGGAGATAAATTATAATTGATTGATGTTGACAATATGTCCATGTAGCATACAACAATGTAGGACGAATTATTTGAACGCTGCAACATGAACTGTATGAAAGGAACAGATTCGTTTGAAATATTTACCGTTTTAGTTCCGGCATTTAGTTCAGAAGTAGACGAAATGATGTGGACTGTTATTTTTCAGAACATGGAATACCGTAATATCTCATCGGTTTTCATTTCACGCTTTGTGTGCTATGCTAGAATGTGTTTAGTACCGTATGCGTGTTTTGGGAATTCTACAGATTTTTTTTTAATATATGTGAAATATATATAACCTCATTTTTACTTACGCTTATGAATCCCATGTTGGTCTGCTCAAGGTCAAGCCTCTGAATCAAACTGATCTTGGAAATCGATGATAATATTTTAGAATCAAGTGCGTCTCTTGATAAAGGAAATTTGTGTAGAACAGCGATAAATATAATTCTACACACACACACACATATTGCAAATGACACCACTTTTTTGTATTTTAAGGTGACATCTCTTTGCAGAGAATTGTTACAAATACATTTGATCAGATACCATTTATGTGAAATGGAATATAACTATATACTGATTCCAATTTCAATTCAGTGCTGCAATTGACTTTCTGTTGGGAGGATTTGATAAACTTTCTTTATCTATGGAATTGTGTCCACCAGTAACAACTTAAATTTGATGTCAAACACCATTTTATCTTCTAACTCAATTCAACACACATGGATATTCCAAATGATATTTTAGTAATACATTCCCGGCGCAGTGATTGGTTGAAATACTGGACCCCTTCAATCCGTTTTCTGTTACTATGGGAGGCCAACGGGAAAATGGCGGGAAGGTGATCTCCCTTGGATCCCGGTCGCGCTTGCGCACTACGGTCATCCAACATTGCGGCATCCATTAAGTTCAACTGCCGGTCATGCATGCGCAGTCCAAATTTCCGGTCGCGTCACTTCCGGTCCGTTTCCATGGTAACCCCGACGCATGCGCAGAACCCACCGACTCCTCATTTGGCTCCTCAAATACGACGTCAAAACCACATTATATACTACTATTATATGATCTTATATGCCTGTGTTGATTTATTTTTTACCTCTTTCACACGAACGGAACGCTATCATGATTTGGTAGATCAATACCTTGTAAATCTCATAAGCGGCAAGATATCTTCTGTAAACCTCACCGGACTTGACACTTCACCGGATATTCCCCCTTGCAGTTTGACGGGTGCCGTTAACGGAGCAGGACATGCTTACCCTGATATCACTCCCGGGTTTTGGTGGGAGTTCACATTGCTAGTGCTTTGGTTCTCGTGTCGTCTGTTTCTATTTGTTAGTTTGCTACATGTTTTTCATTTTCAGTTCTTTTTGTATTGTCCTGGTTTCTTGTTGCTTCGGTATTCTGTCGCAAATATTAGCTTCATCGTCATACCGGATTTGAAAAAATACCGGACTTGACACTTCTCCAATTCTCCCACTTGTAATGTGATGGTTGTCCTTAACATGCTTACCTTTGCGGAACATCTGATGTCACTCCTGGTAATTAAATTTATGTAGTATTATTTAAATTTAGAATCTCCTACACGATGGCAACCATAGAATTTTAAGATTCATAATATCAAAAGAGGCTAAACATAACCCTGACAAGGTAGTTTATGTGACAGTATTTTAGGAAATCATTATACATATTATAGACACGACAGTAGCTGATCAACTTTGAAATATGGACACCATACATGGGTGTAATACTAGTAAGAAAGGGAAAGTTCACAGTCGCAAAGTTAAAACCATCACGTTTACATACAGTTGAGACTTCAATTGTGCATTTTGTCAATGTACAAATATTGATATAACTATGATTTTTGAGGAAGTATTGTTTATATTCAATTTATTGAATATTGGCCTACACGATTTTGCGAATATAGTAAGATTTGTGCATGGAAAAAAATATTCAAATATTCAAAATTTTCACAATTATTTGTGCAATCTTCTTTTAATTGTTTAAGAAGCTAAAATTGAATTAAAAAAGAGGGGGTTGCCTATTTAGATGACATAACAATTTTAAAAAGTCTTTATGTGTCAAATGTTATCTTTGAGATTTCCATATCAAATCAAATGATTCATATCAGTGATACATTTTGTAGAAAAACTCAGGTATATCTTTTCAGATAACAATATGGGACAGACGTCCTTGGTTGTCCGGTAGAATTTCTGGGTTACGCCGAAGTGTATAAATCAGCTAAAACTGGGAAATTTCGTCCTCTGTTTAGTGCTTTTATTATTATAAAAGTAAGTATAGATTATATTCGATTTAAATTTTTCTAGAACGATTTATTCCCACTTTGACTACTTACTGTTTGAAATTTAGACAGATGGTTGAGATTTCACTGCTGGTTGTCTGATTTTTTTTTGGGAGGGGGCTGATTTCACTGCTGGTTGTCTGATTTTAAGGGGGACAGTAGACATTACTACGGGTTGTCTGAATATTTTGGGAATGTACAGACTGTCCGAATTTTAAGGGGATAGTTGACATTTTAATACATGGTGTATGAATTTTAGGGGGGATGGTAGGAATTGTACTTATGTTTGTCTTATTTTAGGGGAATAGTTGAGATTTTATTACTACTGGTTCTCTACATACACTTTGTAGATGGCCATTTAAGGAACATTTCTCCGAAATATAATTTTCATTGACTGAGTAGTTTCTGACTAGAAGATTTTAAAAGGCATTTCCCGTAGGATAAAATGTTAAAGTATGGCATAATATGGCGGCCAATTTGGATCTCTGATCGGCAAATAAAACATAGTATTTGTAGGGCACCATCCAAGGAACATTTCTGCAAAATATAATTTTCACTGACTTAGCAGTTTCTTACAAGAAAAAAATACAAAAAGGTATTTCTCATAGGGTCAAATGTAATGTGGCGGTCAAATTGGATCTCTGATCGGCAAACAAAACGGTGAATTTGGATAAAAGCATCACTGACGAGCCTTGAACTTTGATGTAATTTTATCTTTTGAACACCTGGATGGTTTTCACTGCTGGTTGAAGTATTCTCCCCGAGGTTAACACGCTCGATAGTAAAGACATTGTTGCTGACCTGATTCATCAATCTAAATTTGCTGTTCAAAATTTTGAAATTGATGAAAACACTAAGGTTTTACTATCCCAAGGCATAGGATTTCCTTAGTCTTATTTTGGTGCCTTTTTTCGTTATATTTTGAGTTTATAAGCTCTTCAACTTCAGAATTTGAATTTGGATGTGCATATTTTTTTTATAAGAGCGTCACTGTTGAGTCTTTTATAGACGAAACGCGCGACTGGCGCAAAAAAAAAATCTTGTTTCTTGTCTTGAACTTTGATGTAATTTTGTCTTAGTATCGGACTGCCCAAGAAACATTTCTGATAAATATAATTTTCATTAACTGAGCAGTTTCTGTCAATAAGATTTTCAAAGGTTATTTCCCATCGGATCCAATGTTAAAATGTGACGTCATGTGGCGGCCATCTTGGATTTTCATCGATTTAACAAAAACAAGTTTTGTAAGGACCATTTCAGGCGCATTTCTGCCAGATATCCTTTTCCGTGACTCAGTGGTTTCTGACAAGAAGACCATTGACATTTCAGCCAAAGACCATTGACATTTCAGCCAATCAGAACACATTGTTTGCCCTGGTAGCCATATTGAATAATATTTCATTATAAAAATTAAAAAAAAACGTAGGTGACCACTAGAACAACATTTTTGCCAGTTTTGGTTCCACCCTGTACGTTGGTTTTAGAGAAAAGACTGAAATGTTAAAGATTTTTCGTCAGACGGACGCCGGACGACGGACGCAACATGATGACAATAGCTCACCTGTTCGGAACAGGTGAGCTAAAAATCTTACTGTCGTAACCGAATGATTTCTCTTGTACGAACTCTGCCAATAGGATCTTTAACACGCATAAGGGTCGTTTTCCCAATACTTTACATCTCATTCGAACAACGCTTCGTTAAGGAGGGTTTGTAGCCGGCAAGTGAGATACTAGGTCTTATTTCTATACTCCGCCCCGGGGTTACCTCGGGGTAATAAAGGTTGGTCGTGTTCAACGATAATTAACTGTAGTCACTTTCAAATTGAGGCTTACGAAAAGCTAACCACTATTGAAATCAGGGGCAGTTTGACTGTGCGAATTGAAACTTTCAACATTGCTAGAAAAATCATCTCAACTCAGTGATTGTCACAGCAATAGACTGTTTTTACCGGTCTGTTCCATTGCCCATTGCCAATCCTTGTGTGATCGAAATAGAATTTAGAACAGGATAGTCTTTAATTATATCAAGCATCATGCAGTATTGAAAGCACAGAGCTAAAACGACAGCACTTAAAATGTAAAGGAGGAAACGTAAAAAAGAATTCACACATCGGTTCGAACCGAAAATAAAATCCATACTGTTATCGGATAAATTGTCCACTTGACAACCTTTCCTTTGATTGCGGTTTGGTATCTTCTATATTTTTTATTTTCCACCTGTTGTAAGAGAACGTTAATCTTTTCTTGTTCTTTTCTTTTTACTTGGATGCGCTCTAGAATCATACAGCAATTTTAGTACACGGACTCGTCAGCTTTTCTCAGTTTTACATGTTATTCTAACAATCGCAAGACCTTACTAATCTGTGACAATTGCATGAATACGTGTTTTCTATACACTTCATTTGTACACAACATACCGTTCTTCAAATTTACTTTCTGACATTAAGCAGCTTGTGTTCAAAACAAGCTATTACTTTGACATCTGATTGTCAGCTTTTCTGTAACAATCATACCCCATTATGTTCTGTGTTTCCCATTTGTGTATTGTTTGCGTTACATAAATTTCACAAAAAGGATCAGATGAAGTTATTCGAAGCCAAAAGATCTTGACCTAAATTTTAGGAATAAAATAATTGTCAATTACAATGAAGTAGCAGACATGTACTTTTCGACACAAATCACTCCATCCCAAAATTCAAGAAAAAAAGAGACAAATTGCTATCAGAGTCTCCTGAAGAATTTTCTTACTTTCCTTTACATTTCCTCCTAATTTCAGATCTTTTGGATTCGAAATTAGTTTTTGAAAAAGGCATGATCTGCTCTATCTTTCGAATGAAAAGAACCATAAAAGCAGAGACATATATTTCTCTGAAAAGGAAAATAAAGATTCACAGGTGCAGATAGAAAAAGAATTTTCTTATTCAGTGCATGCTCATTTTTTCCTAGGTACCGGTAAAATCACTCGAACATACACGAATACTATACCTTCCAAGACCTAAGCAGATACCTCGAATATTAATATAGCTGAAATGACAGAAACTCAAAGGAAAAAAACACTACTTACAAATATAGAGGCTTCCCCATGGCCTGTGATGGATGGGATCAGCTATCCGTCTTTCTTACCATTCAGAGAAAAGACCATCGACATCCATTTTAAAGACATACGAGATTTTAATTCTAGAGAGAGTGATATCATGATCTGTACATATCCAAAATCAGGTATTTGTTTTATAATAATTTACCGTCCACAGTCAGTGGTTTCAATATATAATTCGGATTCATCCAGCACTTAATAAGCACGAAGAGTTATAAGTGTGTTGAAACTATTTTTTGTTATAATTTTGGATTTTCTGATGAATTCTTATGTGAGTGGCTGACCCTATATTGTTAATTTTAAGTTTTTATGCCGATCAAATCTAGTGGAGAAAATGTTCAGCATGTTCACTACTACAATATGACTAGAACGAGATAATCCGATGATCCTTAATATGAGTTATTTGACATGAATCATTATTTTTTAAGTATAGTTCCACATAAAAATTAAAAAACTATTCAATAAAGGGTTGCACATGATGATTTAGATTTTATAATTCATTACAATGTAGTTTGTTTTGATGGTTTTACTAAACTATTAACAAAAACAAATAAGCACCACGTCCAGATATCTCCAGTAAGTTTTTACAGGCCTTTTAATTTTTACTGCTTTCTATGTAAATATCAGTGAATTATCTCCCTTGAATATATAGCGTTGTAGGTATTCTATGTAAATATTACATATAATGTAAATTACCAATTAGCCAATAAGGTTGTGTTTTGAACTCCGTTGATATTAATGTAGCAGCTTCTACTTAATAGGAATCAACGATGAAATAGCTTCAAATTTCTATTGCATAGATTCTAAACAAATAATCGTTCCCTGGAGAGTTATTGGCCTTGTTTATAGTGCTTTCTTCTCAAAAAGGCAAGTCAAAAATTAAAAAATGTAGTATTTCTGTTAAAAAGTGCCCCCAAAAAATACTAAAAAAAAACACGTACTAAGAAAAAATATTTTTATCGTGTGCCACAAGATTTTGATTTATACATCCACTAATCGCTAACACATAATTGTTATTTATACTTTTGTGCTGATATCGCTAAATTCACAAATGATAGTAGATGAAATCAAACAAAATATATTCAGCATTGAGAATTTTATTCAGACAGAATTACTGTAATGGAAATGAAATGAAAAGACCTGACGATTGTTGTTACAATGTTAACAGTTGAACTGTTAGTTTGATATCGCCGTTTGATCCGAATCCATTTTTGTTACATTATCCGTTTGACAACAAAGTTTTATTTTGAAATTCATTAACTTTAGTATCTTCCTTTCCAGTAGTTTCTCTCTGTTTTTCTTTTAAAACGAAGTTTATATACGCTAACACAATTTTTGGTGGAGTCCAAGGTGCTCATTTTCATTAAAGATTTATGTGCTGTTCTGATTAAAGTTTTATGTGTTCCATGTGATGATTGTCGTTGTGTTCTTAACTATGTCTTTGTTAGTGGATATTGGGCTTTTGATTATCGTTCTATCAGCGATTTTCCACGGATATTGGTCTTTCCATTATCGTTTATTCAGCGATTTTCCACGGACATTTGGGCTTTCGATTAACGTTCTATCAGCGATTTTCCACGGACATTGGGCTTTCCATTATCGTCCTATCAGCGATTTTCCAAGGATATTGGGCTTCCGATTATCGTTATATCAGCGATTTTCCACGGATATTGGGCTTTTGATTATTGTTCTATCAGCGATTTCCCACGGATATTTGGGCTTTCGACTATCGTTCTGTCAGCGATTTTCCACGGATATTGGGCTTTCGATTATCGTTCTATCAGCGACTTTCCACGGATATTGGGCTTTTGATTATCGTTCTATCAGCGATTTCCACTTCTATTTCAGGAACTCACTGGATCAATGAAATAACAGCACTGTTAGTTACTGGGAGGAATAAACTTACAGAAACTCACAAACTTGCTTCAATGTTTGAACAAGTTGTAGATCTATCCACTTTGGACGACTTACTTTCACCCAGAGTGGTTAATACGCATTTGCAATTCAAATACCTGCCCAGAAAACACATTGAAAATCGCCGCAAAATAGTCCATGTTATACGCAATCCTAAGGATATTTGTGTATCTTTCTACAATCATGTATCAAAAGATATTTTCTTAGACCAACATTGGACTTGGCCCGAATACTTTGAGGTATGGATGAATGCAAAAGGTATGTAATTTTCATATTTACCATTTTCTTGAAGCAATATCTTTATTGTTTCGAATTTTTGAATTGTGGGAACATAGTATATTATGTCTTTTGTGGGGAAGATCTCTACAGAAACAGAATCGCGTTTAACCCTCATTTGATAGCTTTCGTGAATTGCGTGGAACTGACAAACCAAGTATCCAACGAGCTGCAAATTATCTGTTGCCTTCTCACTAAGAAATGGCAAATCGACGAAATAAGTATCATCGAAACCTCATATTTTTCTACAACCACAATTGGTACTCACGACTATAAATGCATTCACAATATTTAATTGGGACAGTATCGGTTTTTAAAGACTACGTATGTATGTTGCATTGTGAAGATTTTAGAATGTCCAAAGAAGAAAAACATTTTCCAATGAGACGAATAAAATTTTTCAAATTACCGTGAAAGTATTCCGTTCTGTCATTAGTTTTTGCACTGGACGATGAATAAGTCATAAGTCTGTTGTAAATACGTCTCATATAAATAATCCAGAATTGTTCTAGATCATCTATCCTCAGCAAAATGGGACAAACTTTTTTTTTCCATAAAACATTTATCAACAACTGGCCTCAAGAAATAGGATCAAATTTTCAATTAATTTCCGTGTATTTATAACTGCGTTTTATAAGAGGGTACCTTAAGATCCTGCATAATTTTTTCACGTGTTTTATTTTTATTTTTTTATAATTTTTTTTGCAATACAATTCTTTCTACGAAATTCGTGAAAATCAATACACCGTGAGAATAAGTAAACTTACAGTACTAGTTTTTTTTGTTTTTGGTTTTTTTTTTTTTTTGCCTCATTTTTTGTTTGATGAAAATAATTAATAAACTGACAGATGCATTTATATACCAATTCCTTGTGTAGTGCCTTATGGATCATGGTATAACTACGAAAAAGAGTTTCAGAGAGCTGAATCAGAAAATCCTGGACTTATATATACCTTGCACTATGAAGATATTAAAAAGGTATGTAGCTCTATTTTACACAAACAAAATGCCATACATTTTATAATGATTTTCATGCATCGGATGTATACATGTCGAAAATTATTAACTCGTCGGCGATGCTAGGGTCCAAAATTTTCGAAAACCATAACTGCTACAAAACAATTTGTAAAACAACAGATGCCAAATATCGGCAACAGAATACCGAAGCAACAGCTGGAAGCGGACCAAAATGATCGAAACAGTGTCAAAACATCTACGAAAAGAGAGTTTCATGTGGGAGATAACTCCATAGTTTTATTAAATTTTGGGGAAGTTGAGCAGCGTGGTATCATTGTCGACTAGTACTAAAACACTAGCAGCTGAGTTGATGACGCCCTTGGGGCTCACAGTCCACCAGCAGTGGCAGTGAATTACCCAAATCCAATGGCCACTGTGTTTTGTTATTTTTTATCCTTATACATTTTGTGTAATTATAAAATGTTTATTTTCTGAAAATTAAATGCGTCAAAGATTTTAAACATGGAATAAATTATAGTTCGAAAAAAATCTGAAGTAAACAACAAATCAATTGATTTTCAAAAAACATGAAGTCTGGTATCCCAGAATGTGCTTACACCGCGGAGACGGGTAATAATTCTATAGAGCGAAGTCTCTATGTCTGGAGTACGAGGATGCAATATGATGCACCAATATTTCCTACAGAATGTAAAATGATCTGGAATAATGAATTTACGGTTTCAGAATTTGCTTAAACTCGACTTTGACGATATCTAACACTATTAAACACGTAAAACTACTTTTTAAGCGAGTGTTTTATTCCAGAATCCAGTTCAAGAAATAAAGGGCCTCGCTGGTTTTCTTAATATTCCCTGCACAGAAGAAAGGGCCAAGACTATTGCAGAGGTGACATCATTTAGCAATATGAAAAAGAATAAAGTTGATGGAACGAGAAATTTAACAGCGGATGGAGAAGGTTTTGCTTATCGAAAGGGTTGAGTATTTATCTATTTATTTTGTGATACTGTTCTCACTCTTAAAGTTTATGGACGTTCAAATTGAAAGGTGTTTCGATACCGTTTGGTCTCATCCCTGTTTCATGTTCACGTGTTCAGGTTCGTGATGTTTTGATATTGGATTCATTCGTCTTCGAAATTCACTTTTTGTATGCAACCTTGTTACACGACCGCAAAAATTTTGTGGTCGTATTATGTTATGATGCTGTCGGCGTTGTCGGTGTCGGCGTTGGCGTCTGTAGACAGGTAGGTTCCGCACGATAACTTTTGTTCCAGTAAACTGATTCTTTTAATATTTTGTGACATTGATTATTGGTACTAATTTAAG
>JAOXYH010499635.1:0-13944 GCA_028566455.1 Botula fusca | reverse complement strand
ATTTGAAAGTGAAAATAGCTTCACGTGGTACCTCATTTTGTAAACAAGACAGCTCGTTCTTAGAAGACAGTAAACCTATCCTGTCCTTTTGATATTTTGAAGTAGAGACATTGCTTAATGAGAAAATAATACTGTCATTTAAACTGAAATTAAGGTTTCTTCAAAATTTAGCAAAATGTTATAATGGCCACCAATGGAAATTGATTTAGTAGAGGCTGACCTTATGGCCTTGGACTAAAATTCAAGTTGGTAAGGTGAACAAAACATGTATATTTTTGGGGGGTCTTGGTTGACAATAGTGATATCATACATGACGTTATATGTTTTACTTATTCTTTTAAGTACATTTTTTTTCTGTTTTCTGTCTGTTGTTAACTACAACCACAGACAGTCCCCTGAAATATGGATATTATTATACCTGTACTGACTGGTATAAGTGATCCTAGGTGCTGAAAAATTCTTTCACTCGTGCCTGCATCGACACTCCTTTTGGGTTTAGCCTTCCCTTTGTGTGATGGATATCCACATAGCTGGCTTTTTCTCTAATTCAACCCAAACTGTATCGATGTTGCGGGTATTGGCTGCTACTGTGAAATAACCCGTTGCGATACCTTCACTGTTAATGTCATTTCTTTTCAAGTTACACTTCTCAAATGTGTTTGAATGGGTCTCTTACAATTAGATAACTTAATAGTCTCAGTTTCATGTGGGTAATGTGCCGATTTTCCCCAAGATGTGTTCAGGAATGTTGATAATGAACATTTGGGGCATTTAGCATCGCCAGGGGAGATCATAGGGAAAGGGGATGGAAACGCAAAAATAGCAATGATTACATTATTTCGCCCTCCAGAAAAGAAGAGCAACATCAAGGGAGATAATTTCATGAATTATTTTTGTCAATTTCTGTATTTTTTAAATACGTCTCAGTTACTTTCTGCACAAAAACACGTCAATTTCTCAACAGTTTTTATTAAAGGAACTCATCTGCTCAACTTATATCAATTTTTCTTTAAGATACTGTGTTGGTCTTGGGAAAAATACAAACTTTTCTACTCAATGCTTTGCTCATATATATTTTTTAAAAATAGCTTTTTACAAGCTATCCAACATGGTCAACATGTAAAAATGGTAAATATTAATAAAACTTTACATACAAAGTCAATTTCTGATTTTTTCCCTCGTTTTGTTTGCAAAAGAACATTAATCTTGGCACTGTTGGAAACATTCAGTGAAAAATTCTACAATGCTTCGGGGGCCGTTTCCATGGCAACGACGCCTTACAAATAAAAAATAAATACACCAAACTTGATTTAATACCATACCCTCTTCAACAACAAAATATAAAAGAATTTGAAGAGGGGCCATGAATCGGTTATCTATATAAACCTGCATGATTCTTACAAAGACAGGTACTTAAAACGGAAAAAACATGAAATGAACAAGTTAAAATTTTAATTAAAATCTCGCCGTAGTTCTCTGTCAGTTAGTTAGCGGTCTGACAAGCGTTACAAGAGTACCAGTAATGGTTAACTAGAAGACAAACGGTTAAATGAAAAAGACCGCCATATCGTTGAAGGTTATCATTATACTAAGATGTCGAGAAGAAAAACAAACCAATTTGCAAGTCACTAAATTAGTAAGTGAGGCAATATCTCTAATGGAAAGCGGTAATAACGTACAGATAAATTGATATTTTATATAGTTTTGTGCTGCTTTCAGTACATTAAGGTCTGTATTAATATTTTAATTATACTATGCGTGATATGCATATATATTTTTTTCGTGAAAGAAGTTTCTTCTTAATCCGAATTAAGCGGTATAGTATGTAGTTGAAAGGAATTTTTAATTAAGGAAACGTTTTCATGATATATCGGATGAATCTTTTCTTTCAACGTGAAATATTCATTATGAAAATAAGTCGAATTGTGTATTTTTTACTTTCGGATTAGCAAAAATCCCAATATTGTGCACTTTTAAGCTTATAGAATATAAAAATTATATTTCAGTTCAAACACCCGAAGCTTTGAAACTTTTGTTTGTTTCTTTTGATGGGTTTAACGTTACTTCCAGCAATCATTCATTACAAAATATTTAATATGAATATCAACATGCATGGGAAAAAATGAAAATGTGGACTGAAAGATGAGTAATTCTGCTTCACTGTTACAGACCTTATTGTTGTCCGAATTGCAGCAACCGTAAATTATGTGAAAGGTGAAGCCCAGGAAAGCTGTGGTCAAACAACATATTCAAAACTTGGTCCGGAAACACCAAATTCAGGTCATACCTTCAACGCTCGATATACGTTACGTACACAAGTGATATTGACAAACAGCATTTGCAAAGTTTTTTAAAAACCGCGCTGTCATCTACTAGATAGATCTAACTCAACTGGAGCCATATTTATAGTTCTGTGAAGTGCCCAGTTGGGCTATCCGGGGCACAACAATGAAAAACTCTTGTTTGCAAACAAGCTGGATATAACGCCGATACCACAAGGAAAACGATGGTACAGCAACGCGGAGCATCCCCTCGCAACAAGTATTACATATGGCCAAACCTGTAACATGACGGTGTGACCTTGACCTTTGATCCGTGATCTTGACAATCAACAGGCTTTCGGCTCTCTCCATAATTGATGCTTATGTAAAGTTTGATTCAGATCTACTCAAAATACAAGCTGCAAGATGCTCACAAGTGTAACACAGCGCATGCACGCACGTCCATTTACAATATCCCTGTTGTAACTTCCTTGCGATGGAATAATATAAACAACAGAAAATGAAACAGATTGGGAGGGTAAATTTCTGACCTTAGTACTTATGTCACTTTTGTCTAATTCAAAAAATCAGCAAGTATACACCACACTGAGACGTTGCTTATGTCTATGACAGTTCATTTGAGTAAATACGACAATTTTGAGAGCTCTTGGTACTTACTGAGTCTTTCACTGTTGTATTGCGTCTATCTCAGCTGAGAATCGGAACTATAATCGTTTTTTTTTTTTGCAAAATTCGTGGACAACTATGAGGTATTGATCTAATTTAGATGGGAGTTGATTTACCAATATTCACAGTTCCTTTGAGTGCATATAAAAGTTCTTCCATGTAATAATAGCATGCATTATGAATATGAATATATCATGTATAGCGATCAAGAGTCACTATCTGGGCAAACCCATAGTCAGTTATATAAGCCGATAAGGGTGACACATGGTAAGGCTATATGAATGTTATTGGTATTTCATATACTATTTGCAGAAAAAGATTTTCAGCAAGAATACACAAAAAAACTTATTTTTCATCCTGGAAGCTTTTAAATTAAATTGACATCTTAAGTTTAACATCACCGTTTTATAGATGCGAAGTTTTGTTTATTTCTAATAGGCATTTTAAATGCCTAGTCAAAACAGAAATTATAGCGTAGCTTTAATATGGCAGTTCCAAACAATAAGCCAGATCCCTTTGTAATAGACAACCGATGATTTCAACTGTTCCTACAGCTGTCATAAATGTTCTTTCGGAAGAATGTTACGTCTTATTTTCTGACTTTACTCTATCTATTTTAAGTGGAAGAGAGATATTAAATATCAAAATGTGCTTAAAAGATAGCGACACATAAACGTGAATAAATGGAACAAAAGTAGTAACTGGTCGCGTGTAGTTCGGCGACTTTAGAATTTGCCTTCTCACAGTCATATTTTTATGACTAACTTTAATAACGCCCAGGGGCGTCACTGTTTGATGCTAGACTGTCTTTGAAAACATTACACACATTTGAGAAGTAGTACCATATTTCATACTAGTTTTGTTGGTTCCTATTTGCATTGTTACACAATATGACAAGTTATTTTCTGTGTATGTACACTACATGTAATTTAATAGTGGAGGACGTTAAATAATTTCTTAAATTATATCATTGTGATGACGATCAGCATTCATGGTGACGCATAAATACTAGAAATTTTATTTTTTTTCAGTTTGTTTATTGTGCATTGTTAGTTTTTCATGTGATATTCCTATCCTAACAAACGATGCATCTTCCTTTCATAAGGGCTTTGGCGTCCTAGTGGTTAAGGTAGTATGTTTACCTGTATAATCACCTCTGGGTTGTGAGTTTGTGTTTGGCTTTGTCAACAACAAAAAAGGTGCACTCGACTTGCAACCGAACTTGGTTACCTGCTCAAGGTCGGCTGTCCCTCTGGGCCTCCGACACTGAAACTGACCGCCACGATATCTTGAGCTGAAATACTGCTGAAAGTGGCGTTTAACCCCATTCAATCAATTAATCAATCCTTTATTCACAAACTTATTATGAACTAAATTAAGTAATCTTTCATACGGAAGTCGTCATGCAACACATAAGATTTGGTAATTGTACATTTTTCATGCTAAGAAAATGCCACAGAGAGTACTACATGTTATTGTACCGACATAGTACATACCGAGTATGTCCTGTATTTTTATTATATAATTACTGTTCTGTCTGGTTCATAAACAAAGGAATTTCCTGTAAGTATCTTAAATCCGACTACAATTGCTTCTCTGTTTGTCTAAAGCAATATAATGACAAACAGAATCCATAGTTATGTATAAATCTTTTCTCTAGGATTTCCATTTTTGAATATTTTGGTCTTGTTTCAAACAACAACAAAACTGACCGACAATAGACCGACTTAACTGATATTTTTCTGATCTTTATTTGTTTAGCAACATTATCATACAATTACTGAGGTTACAGCAATCTGATGTACTTTAACCGTTGTAATTATGGAAAACAGTATCACCAATTCAATATTTAAATGGCTTCAAGTAATATAAGCTAAGAATTTCCAAACATTTGGTAAACAAACATTATTTCAGTTGGTCTGGTTCACTTGTTGCTCCAAACATTTGCTTTTATTTTTACTACCTGACGCTGAGATGGTCATTTCTGAATGTTTCCTTGCTTTATCTTCTCACTAGGTTTTGTTTGGTGTACTTACCCCATCACAGCCTTGAGACAAAAGAGAATTCCCGTACTTAACAAGGACAAATTCTTAAAGTAATTTCCTAGATTTGCTCATAAACTGCTTGACAAAATTACTTGGCAATTACAGTCTGTAGATTAGCCTCTTAAGCGACAGGAACTTTATTGTACTTTATTTAATAAGTACGTGTTTTAGATGGAATAAGGAGTACAAGTAATTTACAAAATCTAAGAAAGACGTTTATGTCGATGTCGAGAATATCTTGGGACTTTTTACACAGCCTGTTCTGCTGCAAAGCTATAAATTACAGTAATAATCATTTTTTGCAGAGTGTGAAATCGTTGACAAATTTGATTGACTTAATACCGCTGAAACTATTTTACTGACAGCTGCGACAGAAACCAAGAAAATCGTGCCGTAGTGTTATACTATCGTTAAGAATACCCTTGAACAATCAAATCATATTGCAGTATATTACTTATATTACTTAAAAAAATCTTCCAGATTGGTCAGTATATTCATGCTGTGACAAAAAATTAAAGTCAAACGTACTTTATTTCACTCTCGTGGGTACTTATCCTTTATTATTGTATTACTGTATTTCTGTGCTGTTTAACGAGTCACTGATGTGCTGCAATAAATGTATATGGATATATATTGGTGTTATACCTGTAAATCCTTCCTTGTAACAATTACTGTCATTGGTTATGTTGCTGTAATCGACACACAGTCTTTGAAATAGTTAGCGTCGTCCTCACTCAACCATTTTTGGATAATCAACGAAAATTAGTTTATTTTGAGGAACAACAAATATCCACTATTCAGTTTGTTTTGGCAATATTATTTTGAGAAAAAAAAACTTATTTTAAAATAAAATGGACTTTAAAATGTTGTTGTTTCTTGAATCCTCAAGACCTTTAACCTGTGAGGGGGATTTCAACATTTGCATTTGAATTGCAGATTTCAAATGGGCATTACTGACTCACTATGTTTAAAATAGGTAGCGACTTCTGGTAGGAGGTGATTTCTGTATTTCCAAGTTCCAGTAATTTTGCAGAACCGTATAATTTCTAGGCTGATAATAAAAGGCTGAACACAACCCACGAGACTCTAAAGAAGAAGTTTATTTAACAGTAATTGCGCTTTGTTGCGAAACTCACTTTATAACATATCACAGGCACGACCGTGAAATGTAGTCAAATACACCGGGGACATAGGTATAAGTGGGAAGTTAACATCATCACGTTCGTCATCAAATTTCGATTTCAGTCGTCTTACTGGTAAAAGGAAACTTGTTCTACATGTAACATGGCAATTATCATTTTGTATTATAAAAAAGCTTAAAACGAATCAGTTGTTTCTTTATAACAGAAAAGCAAATTGCGATTTCTCACCAAGCTATACTGGTTATAGACATCGTACATACTTCTTAAACTTACATGTAGAACTAGACAAATTTAATCATTTTCTATGTTAACAGAGCGTGATTTTTCCATTGGTTTATGGTAAAAGCAATCTAATGACCTACGGCATTGACAGGAGTAATATGCACGATATATAGATACAGTTTTATCATTGTATACAATTGCTAAAGCCTCTAATATTGTTTTGGCTGTTTCCAATTTAAACTGCAGGGTGACCTTGGAATAACACATCAAGCCTGGCATAAATGTTTGTACATGTATCCTAGGCAGACCATACTTTAAAAATATGGTAAATATTGCGTCAATCCGACTAAAAAAACAGAGTTTGTATAAAATGTTAATAGAGCAATCAGTAGCATAGCACAATACTTAAAAGCATTGACACAGTATGTAGAAGTCCTCAACTTAAATTCCATATTGTAAGTTTTAATTCAATTAAATCATTTACATTCAATTAGTGCATTTACTTCCGCCTAGTCGGTATGATCCGGTTTGGATAACGAAGTATTTATTTATAACCTCCTGAATGCTATTAAATTTTGTTGTTTTCAGTTATTGTAAACAAGTCGTTGTAGCATGGTACTTCTTGTAGAATCCTCAAAACAAACAAACGGTCCATTCATTGATTTTTTTAACTTCAAGAGAAAAAGGAATAAGTCACCACCGAGAGCTGTAATGTTCATGGGATGATAAGTATTTTTTCCGATCTGCGCATTTCTTTTAACTTATTGGACATGAGAAGGTAGCATTAATTTACATTTATATGTCTTCCGGTCTGTAATGGCTTTGCACTACGGAACTGGTCCAAAGTGTGATGTTTTTTCATTTTCTCCAATTAACAGTATGATGATATTTTCTTCGGTGTTCATTATTAAGACAAATTAATGACACATTCTGTTTAATGGACCAATTTATTTAACAATCGAAACTGAAAGTGTTCTAAGCATGACATTTGCAAATTTTTAAGGTGTGTATAGCTGATAAATACGCCCTGAAAAAACGTATTTTGTTGATTTTTCAAAATGATTGATTTTATATCACATGTAATTGTAATTAAAATTTATTTTATAATAATTTCTTTTCAATTGACAAGAGTTACTTGACTTGTCAATATATAAAAGTTTTTGCCCTGCATTGCTTTATTGTCAGGCTCATAAATGATCATGTGAATTTCAACTGAATTCAAAATCTTATAAAAGAAAAATTGTCTAGAAATATCGTCCATCCGCTTGAAACTTACGGATTTGCCAACTTCACACGCCCCGCAATCTATTCTTACGGTCATACAGGAACTACATGAAAATGTTTTCTTAAATCATCTTTTTAGTTTTCAACAATGTTTAACTTGTTTCATGTTGCGACTGACAAAACACTCGTTTGAAAAAGACCGTCTGATGAAAGGTTACAAATGTGTGAAATGTAACTCCTTCGTGATTTCTCGCAGTCAATCCTCATCGCCGCGCCTTTCAAAACAAACTTTACAAAGAACTACGTAGATGTAATAATATTTTTTGCTACTTTCTTGGACGCTGAACCTTTGATACTTGACAAAGATATATGCGATTACCTTTTTTCGACCAACGATATAACGAATTCGAATTCGTAAGTTCATGCAGACGCACGATAATGAACATCAGGACATCAGTAAATGTAAGAGTTTCGAATGATCATAACATACAGGACTTACAATTAGTCAGAACTCTTACGACCTTTGCTGAAACGGTCTTTCACCTTAAAAATTCAAGCCTTACCAAGCATTCATTTGCATGGATATTTACCTGTATACAGTCAATAAACGTTGTACACATGTAACCGTCATCGTGACGATTTAGAATTTACTCAAAAGTGGGTGAGAACCTCAGAAAAAAGGTTTTTATTTGTTTGTGTTTGTATATAATTTTTATTTGTTGATTTTTTTCTTTATATCCGTCTTGTTTCTTATATAATTGGTTTAAAGGCGGTCATTTGCTAGTTTTGGGTTATGGATATATTTTACAAAAGAGTTGTAATGAGTACAAAAAGAAGTGGTCCAGTCATTAGAAAGTCCACTTCTGTTCTACACTCCTACTCCCCACATGACGTCGTGGTCCGCGAGTGCCTTATGTCATGGCATCTTTGCGCTTCATACGATTCCGGGTGTATTACCGAGATACAGCTAATCCTTTAAATGTGAAGTAATAACGGATATGGAGTGATGTAATAAATATAAAGCATTGAATCACAGGTACAGGTATACAACAAAAAGATCCAGAACTTGCGCCAAGGTCTTCAATCGTGGAAAGCCACACAGTAACTCTTGGGTAGTTAAGTCTAGCAGTACAATATCATGTCAGAATATAAACACGACAAGGTAATAAACGAATGACATCACGACCATACTTCCCCGACTCGGACAGGCGCATTAAATTCGGCGGGGTTAAATTGTTTTGTGGAGCTCCAATCCTCCCCTTTTTAAAATGGTCAAGAAATATAAGAACATACCAAAGCACGATAAAAGTCAGTCTGAGATGCTTCCAACTCCTATGGCGACCGATACATAGAGATCGCCGTGTTAGTGCTCGCAGTTAACTGAAAGCAAGCCCAGGCAGTATAATAGAAACATAAAATCTTTAAGCTTGCCAATCTAAAGAGGCATTAGTATGCTATACCCGAGACATCTGGAAATTTTAGCATAGAAACATCAAAAACTAACAGTGCATTGCTAGAAGTTGCACGAGAACAAAACCGGTCTCTCTCAATATAGACCAGATATGCCGTGAACGGATCCTCATCAGTCAGTTCATTTGCATGTAATTTCCATATTTTTCGTCAGAATACCCCCCGCCACAAATATGCATTTTTCTTGGAAAGGTATAGCTGACAAAATTATCAGATTTTCCACTTTTAATAATTTTGCCTTCTAACCTAAAGTTCTGGATGTTTTTGATATATGCCTGTACCAGTGATTTTTTGCTTTATTTGTGACACCACTCCATATCTATTTTTCTTCACATTTAATAAACATATCTCAGGTTAAATAAAGTTGTTGAAGTGAAAATTTTCAAATTATTTTACTTAAAGGTTGAAATCCCTTTAATTTGAGGAAACCCAAAATATTCCTTTCAAATTTGCACAGTAAACAAAACGATTGATTAGATACATGTAACGTGAAATGCTTAATGACGCGAGGTCATCCATAAATTTTAAGAAAGGTACGTATACTTCACGCAAATAAATATCAAAGATATAAGAGAGTAATAAAATAATTAGAGAACTATAATTTATACAGAAAAATCTGAATGATGTTTTGCAATAGAATTCTTTGAATGTGATCGCTCACAAAAAACGTGCTAAGTACGCACCTGCTACATATACATAGCAGAGCATTATAATTATATACGGTTAATTATGCTTTTGATTCCTTACCAATTAGCTTTACCACTGAAAGAGGTTTAAACATGAATGAATATATTTAAGCATATAATCAAGATTAATTACTATTATTTCACACCTAACTTTTCTTCAGTTTTATATCCAATAGATAAGGACTCATTTATCGATATAGCTGAATTTTATTGCTAACATGAACACAACAGAATTTTCTTATTTATAATATACATAATATTTTATAATGAATGTTCACCAACAAATTGTGTCAGTATTGCAGATGTCAGATCAATAATGCGACAGATGACAAGAAAATGTATATTTCACAAGATAATCAACCTCAACGTTCCCTAAACAGAAATGTACGCATTTCGATATAAAAGATACGAACCATTTAACGGTACTATACTAAAGTAGTGAAGCATTGTATAGGAAGATGCGGCGATTTAGTAAGCAGTCGGCGTGATGAGTTGGATAGAACCTTTACAAACGACCCGTGAGGGGATTATACATTTCGCACATTGCAATTGAAAAGGAGAATTGTATAAAAGTTAACTAATCAACATTCAGTAAATGAAATCAATATTCCGATGTAAGTTACTATACACCAATATTAAGGCAGACCGTAGATTAATTTGAGTTTGAGATACATTGTTTACTGGTACTGATGTTGTTCGGCCTGTCGTTTGAATTCATCTCAAGATGATCAATTTCTTCCATTCATTGATCGATCGTACACTGACGAGTAGAGTTTGAATATTAACAAAATCTAGCGTAACAACACTCATGAAAAAATTCTCACTCGCTGCCAAACGATGTTATTTTTATCTGGATATTTTAGCGAAATCTTACATGCTTCTTTTTTGTGTGTTAAGTGACAAAACAGAAGCCCTTCTCAGCTGCTTGTTGGTGATATAATTATATTTTTCACTTCAGGAAGAAATAAAGTTAACAGTACTGGTAAGTTTTCTCTTTTTTGCAAACAAAACTGTATGTATTTTAAGTTCGAATATTTAATGAACAGCTATTATAGTGATTTGACATTATACCAGATTTAGATTTTTTCTCTTCACAATTATAGCAAATTAGACTATTGAGATTACCTGGCATAACGTTAGTAACTTTAAACGCATGTCAATATCACAAGGATGCCTGCTAATGATGTAGCATTATCAAGCCAACAATGTAATTCAAGCTTATTTTAAACTGGCGTCTGAAATTTCAGACCAAAAATAATTAAAGTAGAATATATATGTATGCTCTGAAAACACAAATTTTATAAAAATATAATTTGATCCGATTACCTTACATGTATTAATCAATAAATACCACATAATAAAGACCTACATAACAGCATACATGTACTATAGTTTGATATCAGACTGAAACACATTTTATCATGATAAGAATCTGTTCGATTTCATTTTACAAAGGAATAAAGTTGCATGACAAAAAAGATACAATTACTTCAAAATAAGGAATCGAAAATTATAGCACTTTTAAAATGACAAAATGTGCAAAAAGTTTAAGTTACAATATTTTTTCTTTTCGTTTCTCTGCGCTGTGAAATACGCGTATTTATGCAATACGTACATTCCGCACATTCCGTTTTATACATGTATTTTAGCATCTTCAAAATACAACATGAATGACGTTTGAACGTCAGGTGAACGAACTCTTCTTGCCCAAATTATTTAGTGTTAGTGATATATGACTGATTTACTAACTATATTTCATCAATGCTATAAGATAAAGATGTGAATGCAAGGCAATATTTTAAACTTTAATATCTTTTTTTCTGCATCAAGGGCGACCCTTTTTTAAAAAAAAATAATGTGTGCAATAAAAGATTCACAGAATGAGAGAGCCTGGTTTGATTATTAATATTTAAAGAATACGCAAATTGCATGCAAAAACCAAAAAGGTTTGTTGGGCTTATCCATGAATTATTTTTGTATGTTTCACAATAGATTCTTGGTTCGAATCCACTATTTCTGAACAGGGATATATTATTTTTCCGATTGTCAAAGATCACAATGATTTACATGTATGAAATATCTTATCTAACAGTATAAAAAGTTGGACGCATTGACCATGTGGAAAAAGAGCGTTAAAAGAGTGTTTAGTATTTACATTTAAACGCCAGATGATTTTGGATAGTTTGGATTTTTTTTTTTGCGCAACATCGTCTGCCTAAATCCCTGTGAGGTTTCTCTGTTACTAGACAATGTGAACAACTAGATAAGTGAACGACTACTTTATTTTATATACTAAATAAAATTAACCTTGAAAATATGATTTAATAATCTAACATATGTCATAGTACATTATCAGAAAAGGTTTCTACTGCAAACTGTAAAGATACATGTAGTTTGCATAACAGAGCTTACGGTGTTGAACTACAGTCTTATGTTTTCTTAACAAGTATTTTTTTATTATTCAGCAAGGTTGACTTTAACAGGTTTATTCAAGTTTTCTTCTTCGCGCCCACCTGTCTTCATTCAACGTTTACATTTTTGCAAAACAAGTCACATACATCCAAAATCCCACGCTGAGCATTATTAAGGGAAACAAAGTGCTAGGACGGTAAAAGATAAGTTGCTCCGCTCCGATACAATTACTTAATATAGTGCTTTACAATATTTATGAATTTGTTTATGCATCGCAAGTCAAACCAAAATATTGTGCACAAACTGAGCTTATTTTCCTTTCATGATTGACATAGATTTTATAATGTACAGAGAACTTCAGTAAATATTCAACTTATGCTTTGTCAGTCATCTGAACGGGTTCAAATCCTTGTATATTTTGTTTGTTAGATAGTTAATAATGCTTCAACGCACTCAGTTTATTTCAACTTTCTTCTGCAACATTTATGATTCCTTATAAATATGAAAAGCTGTCTGAGTTTGTTTTTTGTCTTTGATTACATCAATCAGCCTTAAAACAATACTGTGTGAAGAATGTTGCCATTTTCTAAGAAACATAAACAGAACTTGCCTAGTCAGTCGTGAAATCGCATCTCTATATTTTCATCTAATTGTCCTTACTTTGGTGATTTCGAGGACATCTACGTTAATGTATTGCAAAGACAATCTACTGAAGATTGTACAATATGGCTTTCACCTAATCAGCTCAAATGTATTTGTCCATCGGCAATCGCTAGTCTAAGTCACAATCCTCTAGATATTGCTGGTGATAAAAACTCGGACAGATAATTTCATTACTTGCTAATTGGCGATCTTATTTATGATTTTACATGCAGTATGGTATAATTGGTTCCAATAGATTTTATGAAATGTACAGAAGGTTTAGAAACAAAACAATTATGTGTTCTTATCAATATGGAATTTCCAGAAATTAGATTTAAATTGTTTGCATGTGTTGCATATTTGATTCTTAGCTAGGAAAATGTACTTTTGAGAAAAAACGAAAGATAATTTTCCTAATTTCTTGCTTCAAAGATCATAATGGTCTATTAAATACATCATTTAACAGTATAACAACTTGTATCAGAAAAAGGGGATAAGAGATAATTGTTTAAGGCAGAAAATTCATACCTAAACTTTGAAAGAGAAGTCGAGAAAACCGCAGCCAGAACGATGATTAAAAAGCTGAAAATACATGGACAAAGATAAACTTAAGAAGCCGCTATAAAAATCACATGAAACATATAAAAACTGATATCTGAACACCACATAAAACTAAAGGGTAAATGAGCAACCTGGACTTCACCAAAAACCGGAGGCATGAACCAGGTACACCGGTAGGGTAATTGTCATAATGCTTTTTAAAAACACCCGCTGCATTGTTCAACTTTTCTAGCGATGACCTGAGTCTAAAGGGAGCACAAGCCTGAACCAGAAAGTTATATCTTTCAGTCAAGAGTTTATCAACACAAGCCTGAACCAGAAGCTTACATCTATAAGTCAAGAGTTTATCAACACAAGCCTGAACCAGAAGTTTACATCTATAAGTCGGAGTTTATCAACACAAGCCTGAACCAGAAGCTTACATCTATCAGTCAAGAGTTTATCAACACAAGCCTGAACCAGAAGTTTACATCTATAAGTCGGAGTTTATCAACACAAGCTTGAACCAGAAGCTTACATCTATCAGTCAAGAGTTTATCAACACAAGCCTGAAACAGAAGCTTACATCTATCAGTCAAGAGTTTATCACCCC
>JAOXYH010497422.1:0-13952 GCA_028566455.1 Botula fusca | reverse complement strand
TGTAGGTCATAATGACCCAATTATTGTATGACTGCTTAGTACTATTCAAGACACATCTACTGATGAAGTTTCATTGACACATTGTGCTAAGTTTCAAAGAAATGAACTTGAACGCAAACTTAACCTCATAGTTCGGACGTACGGACGTACGTACGGACAAGGGTAAATTAGTATGCCCCTTCCACATTGGTGTGCCGGGCATAAAAATCATAATTTTGACCCTACTTCTGAAATGCCAAGTAACAGTTTAGAAAGAGGTTTGGTGGTACACTTGGGAGATCCAGCGAGATAACTTTGTTAGTATTGATTTTTGTGCAACTTTAGTATCCCGTACAGTGATGGAAGATCGCTATCTTTATCAGTTGAAGGAAGATTGACCTATGGTTATCGATTATTTCCTGCTTAGATAGAGTAATGACAGTATAGGTCTGATTACTTTTTCTGGTGTCCATGTCTATTTCTGCTGATGAGTGTTCGATGTATTATTTTTAGCCTTGTCTGCTGGAACGACAACATATTTTTTTCATGAATGATGGACAATGTTTTAGTTACGCTATGATTTTTTAAAAAAAGATATAGCTTTAGCATTCTTTGACCTACTGAGCGTATTTATACTTTTCAAGGTTAAAGACCTCAAGGCTTTGACCCACTCTGACAACGAATCAGTCTCCTCTTGTTCTCCTTCCATAGTCCTTCGCGGAGTCCATAAAAATTTTGAAATCATTATTCTAGTTAATGGGACGTGACTCACTCTACTTTGGTCCTTTAACTAGAATGTTATAGAGAGATTTGTTTTCAACTATATTTAAATCTCCCGTAATGCCATGACCGGAGGGACTATATTTGAATGGCGAGCTGTGACAAGAATAGTCAAGTGGTTCAGCTTTGAAGTCTTCAATCTTGAGGTCCTGCAATACCTTTCTGTAGTTGAAATTTTGGATACAGGAATATAAAATAATTGCAATAGATTTATCTTTAAAGTATGGAGGAATTTATCTGTAACATTTTTATGGTAGAGAATCTTGTCCAAATTAAAAGCGTCCATCCCTTTGTTGTCGAAGGGAATAGGTAGAAAAGAACGTTTGTCTTCCTCATTCCTCTTTGTTGTGATTGGTTTAAAAAGTCTGTGGAGACCAGTGTCAAGACTGATCACCACGAGCCTGTAAAGGAGTGATCAAGGGTAAGTAACGGAGTTATCGACACTGATTTTGTAAAGAGAGTGTAGTTTGGAACCATGAAGTGTTACATCAGGGTAACCAATGTCCACTGAATACATATTTTACTCATTTCCTCACCTATTTAACTTAATATCAATTAATATATAATTTCATCTGAAGTAGTTTGATTGTCCAAATGTGCAAAAGCAGACCCAGCCAGAAAAATCTTAAACGGTTTCCATGGCAACACCAAAATATATCATTAATGTTTTGGCTGTCCATCTGTTACAGTGCAGTGAAGCATCCAAGAGAAATGGTCAGTTTTGAAAATATGCCAGAAACAAACACATTGATTCTTTTATGCTTGTTAGAATGGCGTTAGAAGATGATATTTCTCTTAAAGTTTTTCATTTACTATCAAGCAGACAAAAAGTGAGGTATAAAAATATATAACGTTATAAGATGCCCACTTGTATCAGCAAAATGCAAGTAGTTGATTTTTCAACCTAGGTTGACCATTATACAAAAGCGGGGAAGTTAAAATCAGTATGGTACGTTTGCACCTTCGCTTGTCTATAGTTAGCCAAAATAGTATTATGATAGAGAGTACTGTATTGAAAACAATGCTTTTTTTTCAAATTCTAATGAAATGTCCCCAAGTGAAAATAAGCCAAAATCTTGAGAAAAGTGCATCTTCAGGAGGTTATAGATGCAAGACGGTAATACTTTCAAGTTCTTTGCTTTTTAAGGTTTAAGTGCACCCATCCTCCTGTTCTCAAAACAAAAAAAAAGAATATTCCAAGCCATAAAATTTTACAATACTTTTATTTATTCTTATAGAAATGTCCCACTTAGTGAACTGATGATTTGGCAGCTGTCAAAATTATTACATGTCATAAGTGATGATTACAAAAAATACATTGTATTATTTTGCAACAGATTTATTAATAAATAATATTACATCTATTTGAGTGACTTAAAGGGATATAAATCTTGGAATATACCAGTCTATTGACCTTAAAAATTAAATAAACCCCTAAAATGATTTTAAACTAAAAAAAAATTAAATATACAAGGAACAATGTGGCCATTTTTGAACTTGAACATTTGGTTCCATTCATCAAATCTTATAATAAGACATCTACATTAAAAACAAAGAAACTGCAGTAACCTCAAAGTAACCTTGTACACCAGCAGAAAAATAAAATTCCATTTTGTTTGAAAGTTGTGGAGGTTGTAGACACTTGAAAATTGTCATGGCTTTAACTGCAAAGGAGAGGAAAGAACTGAGTATACAAAGAAAGAAAGAGAAAAGGAAAAAAACAGAATGAGATATACTATGAAAAGAAGAAATCAGCAAGGAAGGAGGAAAGGCCGATGAAGTCATATAGCAATAATCAGAATGCAGTCCGGAAGAGAATTTACAGAAAGAAAATATGTGATGAATTAGAAAACAAACGTAAGACTGAAAGAGAAAAGAAAAGAAGATATAGAGCAAAGAAAAAGTGTGTATTAACTGAAGAAAGTTCAACACTAAGCAGTCCAGAAGGAAGCCAGTTTGGAAATCGTTCACAAAAATTTCGGACATTGAAGAAAATACGTGAAGCGCTTCCAACAACAAAAACCAAAAAGATTGAAGTGTTGGAAACTTTAATTTCAAGTCCAAAAACTAGAAGTCGTCTTACGAACAAAGGATTGTTGGTTTCACCAAATTCAGCAGAGAAAAACAAAATGAATGCAGTAATAGTTAGTGACTTAAAAAATAGTTTAAAGACATTAAAGGATACAACTAAAGGAACAATGACAAAAAGTGACAGAGCCGCCTATACAGCAGGAATTGCCATGGCTCTTGGAAGTTCTGTATCAGAAAATAAGTGCAAAGAAAAGGCAAGAAAAGAACTCAAAATTAATAAGAAAATTGTCAGGAAGTCTTATGAACTGAGAGATAGAATGAAAGGTAAACAGAAACTATGTTACATGGTAACTGAACGTAAAACAAGGAAAGATGCTATTCCGACAGATACTAAAAAGATAGTGTTTGATTACTGGCATGAACATAGCAGGCCAACGTGCAACAAACGTGACCTTGTCCGATCTCGGTTAGGGGAAAAGCGGTATGCAGAGCACCCAAAACATGTTTTAGAAAAACTCAAAGTGAACTTTATTTTGACTTTTGTACAGAAAACCCAGAAATACAAATAAGTCAGAGGGTATTTGAGAAGCTTAAACCTTTTTATGTTAAAGTTGCAACCACTTCGGAAAGAACTCACTGTTTATGCCGAAAACACATTGAAATTAACATGATTTTTAAAGACTGCATGAAATACAGAAGGTACCTAATTGAAAATTCTGATGACCTTGACATATCATATAACTTCACAATTTTTGACAATATATATGATCTCATGTCGGTGACTCTTTGTCCCAAACAAGATGATGATGAATATTTTCAGTTAAAATGTCTTAACCGAGAATGTCCTGACTGCAGTGTGGAAAACTTCAAATTGCTTGAAGGTGAGAAGGCTCAGTCAGAATCAATTAAGTGGAACCGCTATGACTATGTTGAGTTTGAAAAAACAGGTGATCAAAAAGTCCGAAAACTCTCACTCATTGAAAAAGAAACTTCAGTTTATGACATGTACCAGTATTTCATTGGTCTTCTTGTTCAATTTCCAAAACATCATACTAATTCCAAATGGCAGTATCATCAATTTCAGAATTTGAAAGAAAATCTTCCTTTAAACCATGTTCTTTGTGTCCATGACTACTCTGAAAATTATAAGTGTTTTGAACATGATGAACTTCAGTGTCAATACTTCGAGAGAGTTGAGGCCTCATTACATATTACTCTGTTATATCGCCATGCTGTACTTGCGTATGACAATTTACAAAGTACTGTTGATGATCCAATTATTATTGAGGAGCAGATAATTACTATACTTGATGATCATAAGCATGATAACTTCGCTGTTCATCATATCAAAACTCTTATTCACCAGTATTTGAAGGAGAAAGTGAAATACAATACAAGGTTTTTACATGAATTTACTGATGGCTGCTCAGCTCAGTACAAAAGTAGGTTTTGTATGAATGACATTAGTAAATCGTTTCACCATTTTGGATATGATACTGAGCGTAATTATTTTGAAACATCTCATGCCAAAGGAAAGCAAGATGCATTTGGTTCCCATGTCAAAAGTAAAGTAATTCGTGGAAAAGCTGTGATTCAAAATGCTCAGCAACTGTATGTCTTTCTCGTAGATAAGTTTCAAACACCAACTCAACAGTCTTCAAAATTCACTAGGCGAGTATTTTTTTATGTAGCCAAAGGTCAAATAAGGAGGAAAACAATGAACTGCAAAGCTGTTCCAAACAATCAAAAACTTCATTGTATAAAATCAAATGGTAGGAATAGTAAGCTTTTATTTTTGCGACAGCGTACTTGTTATTGTACAACATGCTTTGAGAACAATTACCACAACTGTAAAAATTTGAAATTCGTTGATCAATGGTCAGAATTCAACATCGAAAATGAAACGGACTTTACTAAAAGAAGACTTCGAACTGATACAATTTTACAAATGGAACAATCTGGTGAAACTGAGAAACTTGCTGATTTAGTTGTAGATGGGAGCACAGTGGCAGTAATTGCAGAGAATGATGTGCAATGTGACTTCAATCTTTTCAAAATTACTGGCAGAACAACTCTACAGGCACACCATACTGATGACTTTAATAACACATTGCCAGCAGGAACACCTGTATTTTTTGGAAGCTTCTATAAAAGAGAGAGTACACCAAATCTGCAAATCTGGGAACCCCGTTGGTAGACGTATTGGCTGAATTCGTATGAACCACATTAGTATCCACATGTAAAGAACAGAAAAAGAAAGAAAACCAACGTTATCGTTACATTGTATATGGAACCATTGTGACTTACTAAAATCTTTTTAATCTTTAGAGAATTTTATAAAACTTGTAATGTGTATAAAGTTTTCTTATATGTCTACAATGAAATCTAGTGTATTTGAAAACAAATAAAATACAGGAGCATTTTATATTGTATTATTCTAAATTTTGGTTCTGTTTGTAATTTCAGAGGCAAATCTGTCCTCGGATTCACTAAATCATTTTTGCTTCAGGAAGCCATACAATACGATATCATAAAACCTGATGTGTCTGAATGTTAGCAACTGGAAATGTGTTTTTTTTCAGAGAATAATTTCAAAGCAGGTTTTACTTCATACGTTCCTTTCTAAACATTTTCTAATTTTCAACATACAAAAAAATATGTGCTTAGAACGATAATTGGCCCGATGTTGACATCTTGACTCAAAGTCATCAACGACGTACAATGCTTTATTAGGGCCCACCGAATATCGGCTGGTTGCCCTGTAGCGATTGGTCTGTCCGTGCGTCTGTCCCAATCTTGTCCGCTTTATATCTAAAGTACCACTTGGAATTAATCAATGATACTTTGCATGATTATTCATCACTATTAGAAGGTGCGTCATGAGTAATGTTGAAATTTCCATCTTGAGGTCAAGGTCACAAACTTAGTTAAATTTTGCAAACCCTAGGTACCTTCATCAAAATCGTGTCCGCTCCATATCTTGAGTACCGCTTGGAATAAAAAATGATACTTTGCATCATTTTCCCCACTATTAGTAACTGTGTCACGAATAAGGGTAGAATCTATATCTTTAAGGTCAGGGTCACAAAAACTTAGTTTAACTTTGTAAACCCTAGGTGCCTCCAACTCAACCGTGTCCATTCTGTATCTTTAGTACCGCTTGGAATTAAACAATGAGACTTTCCAAGTTATTCACCACTATTAGAAGGTGTGTCATGAATAAGTTTGGAATCTCTATCTTGAAGGTCAAGGTCACAAACTTAGTTAAAGTTTGCAAACCCTAGGTGCTTCCATAGTACTTGTGTCTGCTGAATTTCCTGGGTACTGCCTACAGTTAAATGATAATACTTTATATGATTGTTCACCACTACTAGAGGGCGTGTCACAAATAACATTAGGAATCTCCGTCTTGAAGGTCATTGTCAAACATTTCAAATACATCCATGATCACATATTGTGTCTGCTCTGTATCTTGACTACAACTTGGAGTTAAATAATGAAAATTTGTGTGATTGTTTAACACTACTAAGAGATGTGTCGCAAATAACATTGGAATCGCTATCTTGAAGACCAAGGTCACAAACTTAGTTAAAATTTGCAAAACCTGGGGGCCTTCATTATTTGTAGTACCGCTTGGAGTTGAATGATGACACGTTGCGCGACTGTTCATTACTGCTAGTAGGTGTGTCACACATATAAGAATAGAATCTGTACATTGAATGTCAGTGAGGCATACAAGCAGGGCTCTCAAGAGACGGGGTCATCTCAAAGATATCTACTTAGGACTTATGTTTATGTTCAACATAGAAACGCCGTCGCTTAAATAAAAACATTAATTAATTCATCCGAAAAAATCACAAAATATTAGGGAGTTTTTGATGATCCTCTCTTTGTAAAACTTCGACCTGCCTTTATGAGAGTTATGTCAGCTCTGCTAACTGACTAAGCCGATAACAACATTTAGTTCATGGGTTGGAATAAGCACCCTCTACCCACGGTTAAATCAAACCACGATTTTTTAGTCCCAATATATGCCATTAAAGAAAAAACCTGTTAACACTCAATAAACTCACTTGGAGTTTCCGTTATAGGACTGTGTTTTTTGTACCCCTATTTATCAATTTCGCATATTTCCGTATTTTTGTAATTTTTTCTTTAAAGCTTTCAAAAGTCATCTTTCGTATATAAAATGACCATAACTATGGTACCATTGCATTCCTTAGTTATCTAACGTTTATATGAATGAAAAATATTGGCTCTGAATTATAGTTTAAGTCTAAATTTTTCAGAAATCTTACCCATTACCAAACACAAAATCATCAGAATACGAGAATTTATATGAGTTTGGGAGCTAAAATAACCTTCCATAATCTTATCACCTTCAGTGTTAACATTTTTCTTCAAGTTCTTCGATACATTTGAAGAAAAACTATGTTAACAATGGATATTTTCAAACGAACGGAGCATTATAGGCTAATTTATATACGCTAACAAAGCATTTTGCATGCAGCATGTTGGAATTTCTTTATTATTCGTCTTTGTTAGTCTTAAATTTATACTAAACAGATGTAATTACATACAAATATGATACTATACAAAACTTGAAAGTATTACCTTTCTCGTGAATACAATATTTATATACTGTTTGCTTCTCAAAATTTTTCAGAAGCGAAAATGCTTCATCTACCCCTACTAAAATTGAGAGAAAAAGCAATTTTGTGGCCTAAAAGTTAAAATAAATAATAATTTCATGTTATATTGGGTTCGTTTTTATTTCAGACGTATCAAAAATATCACATGAAACTAGCACCAACAAGCTGCCGTGATGGGAAGTTGTCTGGTTAAAAATGTGAAAAATAGGAAATTTTGAATTTTGCAGATATTCATCTGAAAATACATATGTCTCAAATTTTCCCAGTCAACTGTTAAAGCTATCGTCTATATATAGCGGTTGATATTTGTACTTGTATAACTAAGTTTATTATTTTTGCACATATTTATGACAATATGGCAAAATATTACCCCTACCACCATCAAAATTACACAAAATTTGACAAATTTTATCTGTTTTCTCAATAGCATAAACCTACAATTAAGGCCAACTTTGCGTTTACTTTATAGTTTCTATCAATTTCTTTCAAACACTCCAAACAAACGTTATTTAGAATAATTTAAATAGCTACATGAGCTAGTATTTCTTCATTTCCTATTAGTTAATATTTATTTACAGCATGTTAACATTGTCTTTACCCTTTGATATCCTCTGAAAACTAGCATAATAGTACCCCTCCCCTTTAACAAGTGGATGAAAATAGTGGGGAAGGGCTAATATTTTGCTAGCTTCAGAAGGTAACAAAGGGCAAAGACAATGTTAACTCCTTAATATGAGACTAAAAATTAATTCATACACATTATTTGTGACTTAATGCATAGTTTTGGTAAAATCTGAAAATAAAACAATACCTTTTTAATGGAAATTTAAGGGTAAACTTTAAAAAATTGCATCAAAAGGGGGAGGGGTAATATTTATCGAAATTTCTATTAGAAACCGCGTTTAGAGACCATGTTTAGATGTCATAAATAAATGCTACATATGTAACTAAGTCTAAACGAAAAAAAATAATTAATATGAGCACAATAGTTAATTTATACAAATTGTTGTTTATTTGATGCATATTTTAGGTAAATTCTGCATCCCAAAATTACCACTAGAAGATAAACTTCACATCAATGTATAAGAAGGTCAATATATCGTAATCAGCAATCATACAGAGCCTGTCAAAATACCCTGCTTGCAAAATTTCATTCTTTTAGTCATTTTATAAAGCAAAAGAAAAAAAGTTTTGCCCGATTTTTCAAGGGGAGGGGAAGCTAATTGTAGAGACAGTGTTAACAGCTTTTAAAGCATGTTAAATAAATATACATGCGAGAAAAATCATTTAATATACGCATAAAGTTAACTTGTATTTATTTTTTATATGATTTCTTGCACGTTTCCGATAAAATCTGTATTCCAAAAAATTATCCCTTTTGCCAACTTAGAGCCGATGTAGTACATACAAACGTTTCAAAAGGGCGTTACATTATATTTGCTAGAACTATACCATCAGATAAAATTATATGATAATGATGTGTCAATTTTTTAGTCATTTTAAGAAAAAAACAATTTTCGATTATTTTTGTCTATTTTTTTAAGGGGGAGGGGTAAAACGTGGCTAAAATTAGAATCATAAAAGGCACATCTAAACGTTAACATTGTTTCAATCAAGTATGTGAATCAATTGAGCATGAATCATATTTATTGAATCAAACTCCCATGGGGTTGCGTTACTGTCGTAAAACTGAACATTTTATGGAAAATCTGAAAATAAGAAATGACTCATTTTTCACGTTTTTCGACAATAATTGAATGTTAATCATCCTAAATGACGTCTGTATGTAGTGGTTTTGATAGAAAGTAAAAGAAATTATAGAATAAATGGAAAGTTGGTCCTGTAGGTCAACACTATTGAGAAGATAGATAAAATTTTGTAGGTTTTTACGATAATTTTGATGGGGGAAGGGGTAATATTTTGCTAAAGTGTGGCCATAAAAATGTGCAAGTATTATAAACTTGGCATTATAACATAGCACTAGTATAAACCACAACACCAACCACTATATAGATGATAGTTTCAATAGTTAACTAATATTTCAAAAATTTTATGGTAGGCGTTATCCTATCCAATTCAGCAATTACATGCTCAAAACTGTGGAAACACCAACCCTTAACTTTGTTTCGCCCGATTACTACAAAGTTCAATTAATCAAATTTTATTTCAAATGACCGGTGGTTGTGTCTTCTCCATGATAAAAACCTTTAAAGGAATGTAGAAACACTAACCCTAAACCTTACTTCATCCGATTTCTATTAATACTAATAGGTTCAATTAATTAAGTGTTATTTCAAATCCCCATTGATTGTCTCTTCTCCATCATAAAAATAATTTGTCGAAATGTGCATCCGATGCATTACAGTTGATATCATGGAATGTTTATTTATGCCACAGAGTCGAAGCATCTGCTGTTAGACTGTTGTGTCCCGAAGGTATTTCAGCTCAGTTGCCAGTTTTTTTTCTACCTGGCATGAAAATGATTCTTTCAAATGTGTCGTGGAAAAAAAACAATACGGAGCATCTCATCATGAATAGCTCTGTACTAAGATAGCTTTGGCTTAAATACATTTCGGTCATTTATTAATGAATTTCTGCTATTCACAATTTTTATTATGATTTTTGCTTTCCAAAGTTTTGGCCCTGAGGATCAATGAAGAGAGATAATTTGACGAGATGCACATATAATATTGACAATGCTCGTATTCAATCACGTTAACACATGTAAGTATCCCAGCTCCCAAACGATACATTTGTATATATGGTCTCGCGAGAGTTAGTTTCATTTGTTCGTTTCATAGGTAAATTAGACACGTTCGTTGGTACCTTTATATGTGGGAACGTTAATGACAAAGTAAAACACCATTGGAAATCTTCGTTTTGGAGAATTTTGTCCGTGGACTACATGAATTATAATTGGACATAAGAATTTTCTTTCTTTGCTTTTAGCTTTAGTTCGTTTTTCCACCTGCTCTATTTCATATCCCTCGCTGACTGCTGAATTTCTAGTTGGCTCTCACATACACAATGAATATATTTTTATTTCAAAAACCCTTCTAGAAGAAGCTTTATTCAATAAATCATCCAATACTGGAGAGGGCAAAATCGTTTGTCAGTTCCGACGAAAGGAAAAGGGATTTTTTTTCATATCTCGTTCTTAATTTTGATTTAGTATCTATATTTCATTGAACAAAAGGTATGGTTTTGACTGTAGCCCGGTCATTAGTTGGAATGTTTCACCCTAAAGTTTGTTGATGTTGTTGACATTGTTGTATAATTTAATGAATTTTTCAAATTTTAATATATTTTTGTTGTTTAAATTTTTTTCCGAAAAAAAAACGTAATTTCCAGCCAATAAATGTTATGAGTAAAATATTCTTAGGTAAATTAGACACGTATTCCAAAGTCAAACTACTTATTGTTTAGTTTGTAAGAATGAAATAAGTCAATGAAGCACCATCGCATCACAAAAATGTGAAACCAGAAATACTACAACAACCTGGGGACTTCGTATGGCCTTCAACACTGACCAATGGTTCTCGCCCATACTGTGACACTAAGTAACTTTCTTTTCACAGGATGCAGAGTGCACCAAACATGGCAGAACAATCTGAGAATGTAGTCTTCACACTCCCTCCAAAATCGACAAAGTATCCATATTAATGGAGATTCAGATGGAATGTGCATTGACAGACTTATGAACTTATGCATTTAGGTGTTGTCTTTATTGTCAATAAAATTAAATTGTTCTTTATTTAATTTGCTTATTGTTACTACGTTGATTGTACTTTTTCCCATTGTGTCAAATCAAATGTTTTCATGCTAGACGCTGTGATATATATACACCGTTGTTCAATATATATTTATAAATTATTTTAATGTGTACATCATCATAGTTTCAGATTTAATGTAACTGCAAATGAATATTTAATATTACATGTATTAAAATTATAATTATTTGAAAACTATTGTCATTTCTGTGTATTGGTTATGTAAAATATCGGCAACAGAACACCGAAGCAACAGGTTCAAGTAGACCTAAACACGTGAATCCAGGTACAAGACAAAAGCGCGGAAATTAAACGAGAACCAGGACACAACAAAAAAAGAACTGAAAATAAAAAACATCTAGAAATAGACAACACAAAACCAAAATTCTAGCAATGTGAACTTTCACCAAAACCCGGGAGTGACATTAGGTGCTCCGGAAGCATAAGCATGTTCTGCTCCATTACCGGCACCCGTAACATTGCAATTAGTGGGAATATCCGGTGAAGTGTAAAGTCTGGCAAGGCTTCAAATCCGGTATGATGAGAAATCTTACAGAATGTATCATGTCGCATTTGTGAGAAAGATACATCATATCTACCAAATCATGATGGCGACCATAGAATTTCTTGAGTAACAATAATAACACAGACTGAACATACGACCCTGAGCGAGGAGTTTTTGTGACAACAGTTTCGGTCTGGTTAGAAAGTCTGTGTACAAATCACAGAATCAATTCAGTGTGAAATGTATACAGAATACCGAAGCAACAGGTTCGAGAAGAAATCCAAAACACGTCAATCTAGGGAAAGGCAAAAGCGCGGAAAAACAATGAGAACCAACACCTGAAAATCAAAAACATACAGCAAATTAACAAAATAGAAACAGACAATACAAGAACCAAAGCACTAGTTTTGAAACTAATATTGACGATCCGATGGACACATCAGGTTACCCATCGTTTTCTCGACAGCGAAGCAGAGGTCGAAAAAGATCTCATAGATGCAAGGCAATCGAAGCGAATAGCTGCTTTCCAAATAATGGGCAGCAAGGACATTTCACCAATTCACGCCTCAAAACCAACAGTATTTTAATTCCATGGGATTGTCGGAGTTTGAAAGTAAACTTCCTTGAAATTTCTTTGCTTGTAGAATCTTTCCTTCGAATTGCTTTTTGTCTTCAAGAGACACATCTTAAAGAAAATAATAAAATTGGTTAAAGGGATATTCCACATGTAGCACACACGTGAAAGAGGAAGGGTGAACTGCTGGTGGCGCAACAGTACTTGTGAAGAACAACATTTTTCATAGCAATGTTGACCTTGACCATGTTGACACCAACCGGCTGAAGGCAGTCACCGTCCGAATTTTACTAGATAAAACTATAATATTATTCTCTCTTTATATCCCACCGAACACTTCCTAAGATAACACTACATTGAAAAAATGTTGTTAGGAGCATTTTATGCCCACAATCCCGAATGGGGAATTTCCTATCTAAATGTAGAAAACGCAGGAAGGTCTTTGTATTTTTATGACGAATGCCACACCTACCTTTATCCAGGCAATGGCACATATTTGTCTATTGATTTAACATGTTTAAGTATTTGTGTTCCTTTCTTTCAGACTTTTTGGTATGTACATGATGGTCTCTGTGGAAGTGATAATTTTCCTATTATAACTGAGAATTTAATTTCTTCTCCACAACAAGCATATCGTTGGAAATTCGAAATGGCCAATTGGCCATTATTGAGGTGTTTTGTGATGAAGAAATTAAACTAGTTGCAATAAAGGAATCTGAGGATATATTTTTACGTTTTAACGAATGTTTTATCTCTTTAGTCGAAACGACAATTCCTCAAACCTCGACAAATCCAAAACGAACCAGAAACCATGATATATGGACGTGTTTGACGAGGCTATTGCCAATGCAAAAAGGCTCATAGTCGCTTTAAACATCATCCAACATCGGACAATCTCAACAACTTTCGTGTTTTCGTGCGAAAGTCCGATGAACCTGCAAACAAGCTAGACGCAGCTCTTGGATATATTTTCATTTCCGGCATCAAATCACACAGTCCAATGAAAAAAGTTTAATTGGAGTTTAGTTCAGAAAATAACGGGAAAATTTTAAAAGTCGGCAATACAACATTAACATCCGAAAACAATATCACCAACAAATTGGGTGAAACGTTTCCTTCACATTCCTTGCCTGAAAATTATAAACCCGACTTCCAAAAGTTTAAGGAAATCGCAGAGAAGACAAAATTAAACTTTAAATCGAAAAATGATGAATTCGAACCAATCCTTCTTTTTTGAAGAACTGAAAACATCTCTTTCTAAAGCTCGCGGTACAGCTAAAATAGTCCAGACAATATACATTATCAGATATTAAAATATTTGCCACATTCGTTTTTGCATATTCTCCTTGATTTAATGAATGATACTTGGGTGTCTGGTACTTTATCATCAGTCTGGAAATTTGCATTAGTCATTCCTATATAAAACCCGAACAAAGATCACACTGATCCTTCTAATGACTGTCCGTAAGCCTTGAAAAGCTGCGCCTGTAAGTCTGCAACGGATGGTCAAGGACCCCCTCTGGTCAACCCCTGATTGCTGTCCTGCATAAAAACTTCTACCCCTGATTGCTGTCCCGCATAAAAACTAAGTCGCCTTTTGGTATTGCACTGCATCATTTTTGCCTATTTAGTTTGTGACGTTACTACCCCAAATCTGGTTC
>JAOXYH010496313.1:0-13969 GCA_028566455.1 Botula fusca | reverse complement strand
GGATGAGACGACCGAGTTGAGACTAGTTCACGAGTACTCGTCTCTACTCGTTGTGATATCCAATCAGACGCTGCAGTGCGACTGATGTCATAGTTCGTCACTAAGAAAAACGACCTGAAGTGTTTGACGTCACAATTGTAGGAATAGCTTCTTTGACTTCATTTTATAGACACGGGTAAAACGTGTTTTACGGAAGAAATAGGTACTTACATGCGTTGTTGGGCAAGCCCGGTTGATCTTACACTCGTGATAGGAATTTTTGTGTCTTTTGCTCGTTGCGCTGCACTTCACTCGCCAAAAAACATACAATTACTTTCGCACGTGGAAGATCACAGAGTCTTTCCCAAGAATGTGTGTAAGAACCTGTTATTCTCATCTTTAGGATTTCCGCCTTCAACTTGTTGCTGCGATATTCTCAAAATAATCAAAATGCTTTTCAAATTCTGTTATGCCATGATTGGCTTTCATACATTTTGTTCTTTTTTTGGAATTAATTTCTGCTCCTTTTCACGTTATGATTGTCGTTCTCCATAATTTTGACCTTCAGCATCACCGAGGAGACATGATTTGTCCATATGGGCAGCTGATGCATCAAAAGTATGTTAGAATATTTAGTTATACCAACGAGTGGACTGATGGACTATTAGTAATCGAGGGTATTAGCAGCTTAGTTACCAGTATTTCGGTACTGCCATGAAGATGATCCTTCCAAACATTATTGTAAAATAAATTTAGACGAGGGAGTATCTCGTCATGCTCAGCTTTGGCCCGAAAAATGCTTAGATAGCTCTGGCGTTTTGGTATTAAATTATACTCCAAAACAGTGTGGTTGACTCCAAAATGTTGACTAACGTATGAATCAATTTGTTGTCTAAATGATAAGAAAATAAGGTTACAGTACATTACCTGATTGTCTACTGCTCTGATATCGGCTCCGCTGGACAACAAAAGTTTTATGGTATCAAGAGAAGGTTTTGTAGTATTAACACAAACATGCAATGGCGTCCTTCCCTGAAAAACATGATAGCATTAGTTCGTAGTGTGATTTCACTGCATATTTTTGGTAAGAGCGTCACTGATGAATCTTTTATAGTCGAAACGCGCGTCTGGCGCAAAAAAAAATCTTTTGCCTTGCACTTTGATGTAATTTTGTCTTTTGAACACTTGGATGGTTTTCACAGCTGATGGAAGTATTCACTCTCCGGTAGTCAACACTTCGGTGCTGACCTATTCATCAAACTAAATTTCTCTTCAAAATTTGGAAATTGCTGAAAACTAAGGTTTCTTTCTGCCTCAAGGCATAGGATTTCCTTAGTCTTATTTTGGTGCCCTTTTCGTTATATTTTGGGTTTGTAAGTTCTTCAGGTTCTGAATTAATTTTGGATTTGCATATTTTTGGGTAAGAGCGTCACTGATGAGCCTTTATAGACGAAATGTGCGTCTGGCGTGAAAAAAAAATTCTTGCCCTGAACTTTGATGTAATTTTGTCTTTACTAGAATGAAAAATGATAAAATTGGAAAAATTACAATCGTCATTTGGTTTTCATATTTTATGATGGGTTGCCAGCTGAATATTCCTTTCTCGTCCCTCCCATGAGTAGACGGTTGTCATACATGTATTTGGCTGTTTAAATAGAGAATATTATATGGATCTTTCCGTATCACATTCCGTATCAACGTGAAACACCAATATCAGCCAAAGAGCTTTAGATCGATGACTGATATTGGTCGAGGATTTATACGGGATGTGATATGGAAAGAACCATATCATATTCTGTTTATCATATACTTAAAAAAGTAAAAACTGTCATTCTGTATGATAAACCTTTATTTACACCTTGATCTACCGGTCATGTGACCAATATCATTTTAAGATGTATGATAAAGGGTGATGATATCGATATCATTACGGTAGAAAATAGAGCTAACTATGTGCCTTCAGTAATATATATGCAATTTTCTTTTACTATCTACTACTTATATGATAAATTACTTTGATCCTCTGTGTTAAAGCTATATTGCAATAATATGCTGAAAATCTCTTTCCAAACGTTTGTAAAATGTACAAATATTAGTCAAAGAGTATTACTGGTAGACCAAAAATACATATATGTATCCACTTATATTTGAATTACTGGTAAAATTGGTTGAGAATGGTGGAATATGCTAGGTGCTTGACTGTGTATACTTCTTATTTCCAGAAGCGAAGTTGTAGGCCTCTATCAGCTCTTTTTACTATTTACTCAAAAATGCGTCATTTTTTTTAAACTTTACAGCAACTGTAAGCATATATAAAACCTTCGTAGAAGTTTTCTATTGATATTCAATGTTCATGAAGTAATTGATGATTCCAAAATAATGCAATAGATAACTTTAATTACACTAACCTTCTTGAAGCACCTTTCTTAAAAACATCGACAGCTTAATTTAAAGTACTTCAATATTTTTAAACGCCGTAGTCAGTCCGGTAAAAAAAAAACTAATAAAGCGTTTTATGTATATTACTGACAAATGATATTATCCATAGGTTAGAATAGAAACAATAAATTTTCGTGACCTCCACTTGGATTCATCTGCTGATAGAGATTAAAGCATTCTTTAATATCTAATGTATTTTAGTTTTGCAAACGTAAATCTGTCAAAAATTAGGTTTACTTAGCGACATGCACTTGAATCAGGGTAAATTGATATCTGTAAAATCTAGATTTAAGCTTAGATTACGATACAGTTATCTCATTGCTAATGATTCATAAAAGATATTGTCCGCTAACATTATTTATATTCCTCGAAATGTTATAGACTTTTCCATCCAAAAAATGTTGTGACGGAGCTAGTGCAGTTTTCACAAAATAGTCATGAGTGTGGGAACACTACAATGTGTTTTTCTCTTTTTCTTGGTATATCTGTTTGTTCTAATACAGCATATTTCAAAATCGTAAAAATGTAAAGAACCCTAGATGTGGATGTGACACACTCTTCAGCGGATTTTCCCACTTGGAATGCACCACTAGCAAAGCAGAACATGCTTTATCTTTGCGAGAACCTTATGTCAAAGCTTTTTGTGGGAATTTGTATTGCTAGTGCTGGGGGTGTTGTGTATCTTGCTGTCTTTCTCTTTTGTTTGGTATATATAATATTTTTATGTTGTCTTTTTGTCATGACTCTAAGTTCCTGTTCCTTGTTGCTGCATTTTCATCTTTAGGATTTCTACCTTCAACTAGTTGCTTCGATATTCTGTTTCCAACATAATCCTACTTTTAAGGAAACCCAACATGTATCAAATGCTTTTCACGTTCTCTGTCTGTAATGCCATGATTGGCTTTCATAAATTTTTACTCTTTTTTGTCATTAATTTGTGCTCGTTTAGTTATGATTTTGGTTTTCAAAAATTTTGACATTGTCGAGATGCATATCTGAAACATCACAAGTTGTATCAGAGAATATTTAGGGATGCCAGAGAGGAAATGCCTCTGCTGGTGGACTGTTAGTCCTCGAGGATATTACCATCTGAGTGACTGCTTATCTGGAACTGTGTATTGACATCTGCTCCGTGAGAAACTAAAAGTGTTATAACATTAGGATCTGCATTTCTCCTCAAACAATACAGGAGAGGTGTGTCACAGTGAAATGAGCATAATCATAACAGAAGATTTATTGTTAACAAAAGAGATCTTAAGGTCTGATTTCTGGCGATACATGGACTGCAACAGTATTTCTTCACAAAATGTTAAATAAATATAATATACATTTTATATCTGTTACAGACTAGAATATTTGCTAAAACACCAACACAGAGTGCGGCAAATAAAATCAAATCGGAAGTAGGTATGGATTAAATATAACCATTCATAAAATATTGTTAAAATGGATTGTACACGTTGGACTAAGAATTAACAATTACATGACATGGAATTAATGAGTCTTATATGTGAACATTTTATGACATTTTATGAAACAAACGGCTGAACTAACGTTATCAATTTGTGCAATTCATAGAAATATTGTAAATGGGTATATATGAATAGACTGATAATTCACAGTAACATACATTTTTCTGTAAACAAACGATTTACACATTTATAAATGTTAGTCACTTTTGCAATCTCGCTCTCATGTACCAATCAGAAAGAACATCGTCGATTCGTATTAGAGACGGAAAATAGCACAGAATAGCCAGAAAGTAAACCAAAATCACTCGGATCCTTGCAGGGGCGAGAACAGCTTCTGTTGACACAATTATCATCGGCAGATCAAACTGTATGCTGTATCACACGTCGTCTATGATAAATCCAGTAATGTGTTCCCTTACTTAAGTTATTATAAATAAGAATTCAAACGCCATTAAACTCAGTTATAGTTTTGTGAATAAAATATGGCCTATGAATGAGGTGCGCGAGAAGGCTATGTGCAACCCATGTGTTACCAAGGGCGAAAAAGCAGTTATGAATAACTAAGGGAAAGGACAGGGATTGTACAATAATATCGGAAATATATCGTTAACCAGCTGCAAGATCAACATTCCATAACGGTTAACCAATTTGTGAGAGCGGCTATATAACTGAAGAAGTAACAGCTTAAAGATTTTTTGAATATTGTAGAAGGACGTGGGAAAGCAACCTTTAAGATGTATCTATTTCTCGCGTAGTCTGTCCTCTCGACAGCTGTCTCAGGCAATTTCTCTGCTTGCGTTCGCGTCAATCCATTCAAAAGAGCTCGTACGCAGGGGTCTATCAATGGCGTCCACTTGGAGGATGTATAAATCCAAGTAGGTAACTATATGTGCCGCCTTTCCAAATTGAAGCCGTAGTAATTCTGATAAATCCTTGGCGTACCTCCTTAACTCTATCCACTCAGTTCATCATGCCTACAGAAATTTGCCGCTTTCTTCGAAATATTCGAAAACGCGGCTGGAGGAGAATGACAATCATCTCTTGAATTTTGACCCAATCATTTTTTGATTGAATATTTTTGAGAGCAGAAGATATGCTTATTGCCTAGCTGTACAACTTACCCAACAACCCCTAGACAAATAATCATGTCGACTGGTCAATCAGGTCATTTTTACGTCGGTGATCTTCAGACTCGCATCATAAAATACTACAGTTTACACGACGTGCTAACCTACATTTCCTAAATTCCATAAATTAAATTCGCCACCGTCTCTTAAATCCCCAAGGATGTCTAGGCGGACGATGACGGTTCAGGCATCGTTATAGTAATCGCCCGATATGCTGGATCTATAAGGACTAGAATTTAATATCGAATATTTTAGGACTTTTGATAGTCCAGGTCAACCTCCAAGACGTATCTATTTCGCGCGTAGTCTTTTCTCTTAGCAGCTATCTCTGCTTGCCTCCACGTCAATCCATTCAAAGGAGCTCGTAGACAGGGGTCTGATCATGGCGTCGAAGTGGAGAATTTATAAATCCAAGTAGCTAACTATACTTGCCGCCTTTCCAAATTGTAACCGTAGTAATACAAATAAATTCTTCGCGTTCTGCTTTGACCCCACCCACTCCTGGACCAATCATCATACCTACAGGAATTTGCCACTTTCTCTGAAATCCACAAAGACGCGCAGGAAAATGACATCTACCTCTTGAATATGGACACGATTTCTTTTTTTTCTTTTTTTGTTGGTTGAATGTCTTAGAGCTGCGTAGAAATGCTGATTGCCCAGGCGTGCCGCTTACCCCAACGACCCCTGGACCATTTGTCATACCAACATGGTCAATCAGGTCAATTTCACGCCGTTGATTTTCAAACGTGTACGATAAAAAACCACGACGTGCTAACCTACAGGAATTCGCCCTTGTCTCTGAAACCCTGAAAGACATGCAGGTGGAGGATGTCATCCTTCTTAAAGATGGTTCGGGCAACGTTGTAGTTATCGTCCAATATGCTGGATCTACAAGGACTAGAATTTAATAAAGGGGGTCAAACTGCATATTCCTAAAATTCCCTTAATCTTTCCTTACAATCTTGATGTAACCTATCAAAAAATTAAATTGTCATTGTAACAGAATCTTTTAAGTTAAGCCCAATTTTCTTTTCTTTTCACCTTCCTAATTTTACCTTGTTAGATTTATATACAAACGAAGTTTGGAAATCTTCATTATTTTGTCAAAATAAGTCATTCGTATGAGAATATTACAACTTTGTTTTAGTATTTCAGCCTAAGGTTGGTCTAATTCAGCATATTCCAAAATGTTAAAAAACGTCACCTCACCAGACATGACTATTCCGCAGATTTTTCCACTTGCAATATGGTCGTTCCGGCTCAGTTAACGCTTTTCTTTCGGATAATATAATGTCACCAACAGTTTTATTTGTTTTATACACCGATTGCGTCATTTTGTGTCGTTCTGTTATCACGCCCCAGAAATTGACCCTAGCCATTTTACCGTTTTATATCCTGAAAAATTATTTGTTTCATTCCTTAGTTGTGTTCTTCTATGTTCTCTTTGCACTTTGTTTCTTGTTGAGACACTTCAGTTATGCTTAGTTCTTCAACCTCTTTACTTTGCTGTTTTCATCAATTGCATTTCAGTTATTCTCAGGCTTACGTTCAGGTTTGCTTGGCAGATTACCTTGTTAGTTCCTTTTAACTTCTGCTTGATTATTCACAATTTATTTTGTCTTTGTCCCTTTACACAATTATGTTCCGTAAATATGAACAATAAAATGATATGGTAAAGCCACATTTGAAAAGTAAAATCCGAACACAAAATATACATGAAAATAAAAATGTAAAAAAGAACTGAAAAGTGGCCACACCGCAACATTCATTATTGTTCCATAAATAGACTACGAACCATCTTTTGCCTGTGTATTTCTTGTTTTATATAATTTCCATAATTGTGGAATTTCAGTTTTAATGGATTCGTTTTTCTGGTGTGCACCTGCAGTTGTACTCGATTCTTTCCCTGGTTGTATTTATTCAGCTTGGCTTGGTTTCTTCGTATGTTGTGTCACCAACAGTCGTACTTGTTTCATTCACTTCTTGTCTCTCTTGTGTCATTCTGTTATCACGTCCCAGCAATTATCTCTCGCCTCTTTACCTTTTTGTATCCTGTAAAATTTATTCGCTTCATTTCTTAGTTGTGTTCTTGTACGTTCTCTTGACACTCTTTGTCTTGTTAAGACACTTCGGTTATGCTTAGCTCTCCACTTTGGGTCTTTCATTATATGCATTTAGTCCTTTTCTGATTTACTTTCAGATTTTTCTTGGCAGATTACCTGGTTGGTTCGTTGCACCTTTTGCTCGGTATCTCTTCATTTATTTCGGCTTAGTCAGTTTTATAAGTATTATTAACTTCTGAGTCGATCCCACTGCTGATGGATTGAACTTTTCCGAGGATACTATTAGCTTAGTTGCTAGTACTTTTGTACTAGCCCCAAACGATACTTTAAAATGACTTTGTTAAAATGTAGTAACGGAGTTATTTCACTCATGCAAAAGTCTGTCTGTGGTATGAATTTTATTATGGATTTTTGCAAGAAAATTTGTATCAAAATGACATCGTACCGAAACTTTGTGACAAATTCAATGGGAGATATAAAATTCTAAAATATTGTCAAACAGATATACAGACAAAATCAACTACTGGTGGATAGCTTTGAATATAAGACGAAACAAATTTGAAATTAAAAATTTATAAAAAATATATCAAATGAAATGAAAAAAGAAAAACAAGATATTTACCTTATTCGTCAGCTTGTTTTATTGATTAGTCAACAACCAAAAGCACAATGAAATAAAGGTGTATACAGATTTAAAAATACCTGACACGTAAGTAATGCTTGCTTAGACTTGTATGCATGAACAAAAGGTATATATCGTCATCATATGCAAAAATGTTACATAATTGAAATAGTGAATGCCATTATATATTTTCCGAAAATCAGAATAAGAGAAACGTAAACTTTTATACAAGGTAAACTGACTTTAAATACACGCGTTATGTATTATAAGTATAATTTGATGAAATGTAATATTGTGACACTGTTGCTTACAATTTGATGTGTCATTAGTAATTTAATGTGCAAACTGTATATGGTTTAAAAGGATGTAAAATTTTTACACGACGTACATACATAGGAACAATCTTATGTTGTATTCCGCGTTAAATGTTTGATGTCTTTATTTTCCTCCAAAAATATCAAAGGATTTGAAAGGCAAAATACATAGTTTAATTTTTTCCAAAGGGGTAGGTACGATAAGGGCTGTTTTTGGCCCCAATATTATATGAAAATTTAAAAATTGAGCTGGGATTAATACGTATGCTGATTGTAAAGGCCAAATAATGGACGTTTATAAATCTATAACTTTCAGATGTTAAAATGCGCGTGCATTTGTCAGTGACGTCATGAAAATCTGTGCAAATCTTGAATTTTCTCAATTTTACCACATTATTGCAGATTTTTCGGGGAATTTTTGCCTTCAACAGTGTTGTGCGCATTCGTGTTCAGTCAAAATATTTAAACATATTTTGAGACATATAAAAATACACAACATATACAAAAATTAAGGTTGAACACGGATGCACTCTGTATTAACATAGCCAAAAACCACATTAAAATTGGCGTTTTTGGCATATTTTTCGTGACTACTTCTAATCACGTCATGTTTATGACGTCATAATAACCTTAAAAGAACTTTTGCACTAAAAAAGCAATCTGATTCAAAAACTTAGAAAATTAAAGTATGTAATAAGCATACGAAATTAGACATGACATGAAGTTCATATTTGGGGCCAAAATGGGACCTTATCGTACCTCCTCCTTTAAAAAAAAATTCGTTGTTGTCTCTATATATTGTCTCTAATTGTCTCTATTTAGAAAAACCGACTGCACAAGTAGATCTGACTCTGACATAGTGCTCAAAGACTTCATCCAGAACAATTTTAAGTGAAGAAATAAATGGCTAACGAACATCTGACAGGTAATGACATAATACCACAAAATGAGTTCTATCCTCCACTCCGGATTTACAAAGTAGGTAGATTAAATTGTGTTTGTCTGCCTGTAGGGTATAGCCTTCCGGTTACAACTAGCACTGCTGTTGTATCACTACAAGCATTTGTTTATATACATTTTTTGTATAAGGTACGTTTTTCCAAATGACAGATATGATATCAAGATATTTGAGAGATGATTTCTGCCCCGCCCTAGATTCTTTCTCCCAGTAGCTATGGACGTTACGTGTAACAAGTTCTTTCCAAGTAAATTTTCGTGGTGAATTTTCCATTAAATCATAAATTGATGTGGCAAGTCATATTGTTCCAACAGGAACCAACTATGCCAAGACAGACATCATCGGCAACGGTCGGTGTACAACAGTAAATGTTCCAATGTAAAAGCCAGCCAGGTTTATAAATGTCTTGTCCATCTTAAATGACTGGATAACCTGACAAAATGTTGAAATGTTTGCTTCAAACTGGCTCACTGGTTTCAGAAGAGAAGTTTTTTTTCCATATTTTCACAAAGGGTCTACATGTATTTTAATTCATGTCTGACGATGGCAACCATCATTGACGGAGATTTGAGTCGATAGACTCATGTTTCAAAGGCTATCGCCCAAAGACATCCATCCAATTTTTCCTTTAAATTGGCTAGCTGATTTCATTGCCGAAGATTTGTACATATTTTCATACATGTTAAAATTAATCCTCTGATGGTGGCCATCTAATAAAGTGGACGTCCGGGTCATCGGATCAATTTTTAAAGTCGACCATCCAAGAAACCATCCGTGCCATGTTTGCCTTAATATGGCTGTCTGGTTTAAGAGAAGTAGATTTGACACATTTTCTCCTCAGGGTCCTATATTAAAATATGTCTGCTAATTGCAGCGATCTTAGATGGAAATAAGTTGAAAACTGACACAATTTTGAAAGTAAAATCAAAGCCATGTTTGCTTAAATTGACTGCTGGTTCAAGATAGATTTTAACATTTTTATTGGGTCTTGTGTTAAACTACGTACGCTGATGGTGGCCATGTTAAAAAAAAGATAGGGGTCAACGAACATAATTACAAAATTTTGAAAGTGGACATCTCAAACCCATCCATGCCACTTTTCCTTTAAGTTGGCTTCCTGTTTTCACGGAAGAACATTTGTACACATTTTCCCCGGTATCCTATGTTAAATATATGTTCATCATCTTGGATGTAGGTTGGATTAGCATACACCATTTTGAAAAAGAACCACCCGAAAACCATCCATGCAATGTTTGTTCTGAATTGGAATACCGGTTTCAGAGAAGATTTAAAATATTTTCCAATAGGGCCATATTTTAAACTAAGTCCACTGAATCCATCTCGGATAAAGTCGGAAACACTAGACATAATTCTGAAATAGAAACAACCAGAACGATTCCTATCAAATTTGCTCTAAACTGGTTTACTTGTTTCAAAGGAAAGGATAAAACTATGTCCGCTGATGGCACAATCTTTGAAAGAGGTCAAGGTCACCGGACACACCTTCAAAAGTACTATGCCGTGATCGCTTTAAATTGGATCACTAGTTTCAGAAGAGAAGATTTTTAAACACTTTTCCCAAAGCAGGCCCTATGTTAATGCTATGTCCTCCGATAGCGGCTATCTTTGACGAAGGCCAGAAATGAAGGTTGGGATAAACGAACACAATTTTTAATTTGACCAGCATAGGACTATTCATGTCGTATTTGCTTAAAATGGAGTCAGTCACTGGTTTCAGAGGAGGAGATTTTTAAACATCAGTCAGATGTCCAACATAAGATTTGCTTGCACTCATGCCGCTTCTGGTTAACTTACAGAAAACTCTACGCAGAGGTATCCAGCTGTATGTATGATCTCCAAAACCTCCCTTGACATCAGGGAACAATTAAAGTTCGTCTTTGTATTTTTGTCGAGTGCCGTCTGTATTAAAACAGTTTTTAATTGGTTAAAAACGTATTTCATAAGCAATCGTGAAAAAATTAGTCACTTGAAACGGTTTTATTGCTAAGCAAACATGTCCATGTTCAAATATTATTTCTTTTCACAAAGAAAGTTGAACAGACTGTTCGTTCTTCGCCAGTTAACCTACAGGTACTTCGGAAATTTATGGTAGACCCCGAAGCGGATGCACACTTGAAAACCAAATAGCTAGCGAACAAATGGAACTATAACCTTGCTTTAACAATAATTTTTCCATTGATTCCTCCATTTTCTTTCAATTAAAAAATTCGATCATCTACTGTTAAACCTGAAACGTGATCTTTTAATAGCCACAACTGAAAAGTTCATTTCAACTTTTAGTGTAGTTTTCGGTCGATTCGCTTGGAGATTAATACTTTAAGTAGAAAACAAAGCTAACCCACAAAATCAATGGCAAATTGTTGGCAATTTTAAAACAAACTAACGACTAACGATCTTTTTAACAACGAAACATAAATATAACAACCTTATTCGACAGCACATTTTATCACGCGGTTAGCAGACTCTGTTGAGACTAATATGTGCTTTAAAAAGTTTAAATAACTAGTTCAGAAATATAATAGGCCTATGTTATGGTGGATTTATGTACTGGTATCTTAACATATATGATTGGTATTGTTAAAGGAATATACCACTATTCCTTTACAAACACCTGTTAAACGTCCTGGGTATTGAAACTCCCAATTGGCAATCAAAACCTTAGAAGATTTACCTGTTGAGGTTTAGGGAACTTGTTTCTGTAAAAACTTCATATATATATATCACTAAATAAGTAATATTTCTGAAATTTTGAGTTGAAATTCTATTCAGATTAGCTAGATATTTTTTTTTTGTATTTTTTGTTTGTTTGTTTTTTTGCTTATGGCGAATTTACTGGTATCTTAACATATATGAATTGGTATTGCTAAAGGAATATACCACTATTCCTTTATGAACACCAGTTGAACTTCCTAGGTATTGAAACTAACTCACCTTCCCATTGTATAAACAATCTTAGAAGATTTACCTATTGAGGTTTAGGGAACTTGTTCCTGTACATACTTCATATATATCACTAAATAAAGTCATATTTACACCTTTATAAGTAAAATTTTGTATTTTGAGCTCTACTGAAAGCTAGATTGCATTTTTAAACATCACCCCTTTTGAAATTTAACATTATTATGCAATTTTCTAACAGTAGTGGATTTCTTGTAATATTTCATTTTTTCTTATTTCAAATATAAAATCATCAATTATAGAAAAGTTTGAAAGTCTTTAGTCTTTATTTTATAATTTTGTGTGTATGGAGAGGTTTTATATCCTTATCCATACTCCAAGTTTTTATTGCAACAGTTTTAATACCTCGGTAAACCTCCCAGTTTCTTAGCCTTATACAAATAAATCTCATATTGAAAGACACCCTGTATATTGTTTAAGTAATTATCTGGAGAGCTCATTCCATATAACAGCTTTTAAATACAAATAAATGAATAAATCAATGGATATCTTATTTTTTTATTTATTGGATATATCCACAATGTTTGAATATTTTTTCGCTCTTTGATAAAGTTATTCCATTAATTATTGCATCACTAATTGCCAGTTCTGTGTGGTTTAATGTATAATCATCGTCCACTTTCAAATACTGTTTTATCATGTGGAAACAATATTCACAACTATTGATGGATGGTATGGTGGCTGGTATACAACAGTAAACCCAGATGGGCCAAGTTTTTGTGGAAGAAGAGTTTCTACCATATTTGAGTGATGGAATCCGCAATTGTCCATAACTATTATATCCCCTGGAACAAGAATTGGCTGAATGCAATTAGCTATATTATCCTTATTTAGATCTACTACTTCTGCAAAAAAAAATTCAGTAGTTCCATGCTGTTGAAAGGACCTTCCAGAATATTAAAGAAATCTACTCCAAACCTTGAATGTAAAAGATTAATTGTAAGTGTTGCATTGGATGCATATTTCTGAAATTCATATGCCCTGTATCCTTCAAAGCAGTCCCATAATTTCTGTTTCCACAAGTTTGTACAACACTGCTTTCATCAAAGAAATGAATAGAACTTGGATTCTTCCCAGATATTAACGTAATGAAATTGTCAAATTTTCTTTGAATATAATCATTGTTTGTTTCTTTAGGAATTTTTTCCAATTTTTTGAAAGTGTTACCAAGATCATGCATGGAGCACTTTGAGAGATAAGATAAACTAGGAACATTCTCATTAGAACAAACACCATTTTCTATGAACTTTTGTTGAATTTTATAATTAGAAATGGATGATTTTTCCATTTTAAAATATTCCAAAGCTGTCAAAACTTCTAAATTTCAATATCTCTTTGTGATTTTCTGATCTGTTGATTTGGTTCACAGATGTATTTACTGATTGTCTGACGGCTTACACCAGTTCGCTTTTCTATTTGTGAAAAGTTTAAACCTGACTTATGTAATTCAGTTATTCGACTTATTTCATGTTCAGGCAGTTGCTTTTTACTGTGAACATTTCTTCCTTCTTGTAATTCCATTGCTTATTCACTATGTTATTTACAAATGAAGTCAATACACAATCAGTAAACTAATCAGTTTCACAAATGAAGTCAATACACAATCAATATACTAATCAGTTTCACAAATGAAGTCAATACACAATCAGTATACAAATCATTTTCATAAATGAAGTCCATATATAAATCAGTTTCACCAATGAAGTCAATACACAAACAGTATACTGATCAGTTTCATCACTTGAAAACTACATGCTAAACCAGCCTATTACAATTGGCACATATCCAGCATGTTCTGAGCATCACTTGGACTTCTCCATTGGTAGAATTGAACATATGCCAACCGGTACATACCATTTAAAAAATAAAGGGTATATGTTCTGTTTATTTTGCACCTGATTTCAATTGCTACCCGGGCGAACACCCCTATATATGAATGGAAGTATCATAACTCTGAGTAAAACATGAGGCTTGCCCCCTGTCCATAGGTATATAAGCTCTGTCTTTGGAAAA
>JAOXYH010496312.1:0-22147 GCA_028566455.1 Botula fusca | reverse complement strand
GCGCATGGATCTGAAAAGCGCTTACACGGTACAAGTCACCACCACAAAGCTACATACCAAATATCAAAACATTCCGCCCTATAGAACCAGAGAAAAATGCGACGAAAGTACGGACGGACGTACGTACGGACGTACGTACGTACGGACGGACATCGGTGAATCTTAATGCCCCCGTCGCCTAACGGCGGGGGCATAAAAAGAGCATTAAAGGAAAAATCTATACAATTTACTAAACAAATAAAACTTTGTTATCTTATATAAATTACAAATACGATATGATGATTAAATTCAATATATATGTTCGAATTAAAAAAAAAGAAAAAAAAAACACCCAATTCAATTTAAAAAAAGGAGAGTTCTATTAAAAAAACCTTACCTGTAATAGTATGATCTCGTATTTCTACTTTTCTGTCTATAAACTTTGTCCTTGCATTTTGATGATTAAATTCAATATACATGTTCGAATTTAAAAAAGAAAAAAAATCACCCAATTCAGTTTAAAAATTGAAAAAAATGGAGATTTCTAAAAAAAAAAACTAACCTGTAATAGTATGATCTCGTATTTCTACTTTTCTGTCGATAAACTTTGTCTTTGCATTTTGACAAAGTGGACCACAACTGTCTCCTGGCCATAGTACACTTATAGTACACTTTTGTTTGGTTTATCGTTTCATTGTACAGTGCTGGGTTGTCTTTTTGAATACACCGAAGGAGAGGTTTGAACTTTTAACAGTGGGTTCGAAGAAGCCGCTGTCCGTTAGATAAACGACACCATCATTATCCTCAATTTAATTATACAGTCGAACCTGGTCTAACCGGAACCTTCATATAACGGGCAACTGGTCATAACTGGCACTTCAATGGCCCTCAACGCATTTCCCTTTATACAACGGGCATTGCTCAACGCGGACAGTGTTTTCAGTGCAAAATATGATAAAAACCTGGTCATTATGGGCGTTTTGTGACGAACAAGTTAAATGCCGTCGTAGTTTCAACGAACATTCCGACATGTTTTGTTTATAAGAAAACTTTGGGAAACTCGGACTTTTACCTTATCGCGATAAATATAGAAACTTACCGAAAATTTGACAGGTGTCACGTACACCTGTATATTCACTTGTAAAACACAAGCGGATTCTTATCTTATTCTGCACTAAATAAAATAATTAATGCATACAAATGTGATCCAAGTTGTGAGACTGTCGTAATGAAAAGAAATTAATAATTGCAATTAAATTTGAAAGCAACCGTGATATTAGATAATCCCTATGAAGTCAGAAAAGTAAAAAGGTGATCCACGGTTAATATCAAATTTGTAAACAGAATAAATGATGATTAAAAGTAAATTTGAGTGAGTCGTGTCAAAGCCGATGTAAGCCACCAAAACGGAGCGGTCTAACGTTAGAGCAGCGGGTCGAAGTTATTGGAAAATCTGAAAAAATTCTTTACTCATCACAACTTAAAAGAAAGAAATATACAATTTCAACTCCCATTTTCACAATCATTGTGGACAAACTGTGTGGAGAAATGCCACGCTGCATGCAGGAAAAAGATGTCTTCTATATTTCGATAAGAATAGAGCTCTTGGGGTCATATAGAAGGCTAAATTTCCAGCCCCTATCCAGCTCCCATTTTCCAGTGGCAGTAAAAACTCATTGCCTCGGTTATCCCACCCAGCTTTATTTTTAGATTTTTTTAATTGATTAATTTGTTTTCGTCCTGAATATAGCTGAAATATTGCTGGCTTGACGTAAAATATCCATTAATCAATCAATCTATAATGGGTAACATTCATAAAAGATTCCCGTCTCCAACTTGCGTATTATGTTACAATACACATCTTCACAAAAGATGTTAATCCTCTTCTGAGGCTCAAAGATTCCTTTCTCCAACGTTGATAACATTCTGCATCAGAAAAAAGAAGTCCATCTCTTATTGGCTTGACATTATAAATAGGCTTTCATTACTATGCGATAATAAATGAAAAATTAATATTGGTGTTCACATTTATGAGTCTGCTTTCTGTAGGCCTTATAAAGAGCATCAACACATCCTAACCTCAAAACATCCCTTTTCCATTTTTGATAATGGGTCACATCCCCAACATATCTAAACCTCAAAACATCCCTTCTCCAGTCTTGATAATGGGTCACATCCCCATCCAATATCGTCTCAATTGAAGCTTCAAGATTTCCATCTTTAACCTTGATAACAACCAACAACTGTAAAGAGAATGAAATATCACTTCCAGCGTATCTCGGAGATTCACTGTAAAACATTCAAAAAGTCACTTCAGCATCGGTGAATATATGAATCTCTTCGCTCTTTCTTCACTATTTTGATGGCGTCCTCACTTCATGTTCTGTTTCTTAATTGAATTGTATACAATGCCGTTTGACTAAAATTAGTCACTGAAACTATAGGAACGGAGGAATAGATTGGCAATTGAAGAGAACAAATGTTGCGGCAACACAGAAATAATTATATTTTGGACACCTTTTCTTTCCTTCCGAAATACAATAAATCATTGGCGCATTTTAGGACAAGTCTTATTTTTCAGTTCTGGAGGTAAAGTTGAAGACCTAATATTTTCAATATCTGCAGTTGTACATTTATTTGAAAAAAAAATTAATGACATAATTCAAAATATCATTTAGTAAAATATTTAAGTGAAAAGCAAATCTCTTTAGAATGATCCCGTGAAGCAATGCCAGTGAATTCTCTGAGTGGACGGACAGCAATCAATCAAGGTCTGTAAAACGGATTGATGTGTATCGGCACTTCCTCTGCAGTGGATGGCAATGGCCAGGTCTTTGTTAACTGCGAGACGGACTTGTTGAAAATAATCCAGCTGCCTGAAAAAATGTACACTACGGATGGACAGGTCTATTCCGCACTCACCAACAGCAACAGTCCTGGTGGCACCAATTAAACTTTCCAAATCCTTCATCCAGTAAGTGAGTGTGGAATATCCAGTATTATTAACAATTTTAGGGTGGATGCCAAATCCTGTTCTTTCCTGATATTGGTTCTTTCTGCAGAGGAAGGCCAAGACGTTGGAAAACAGTAGTTAGCCACCACAAACGAGAGAGCTGTATTAAAATAGTCTGCAGTACCAAAGTCGGACATCTCATGGAAGCCAGTAATACCCGCTCTATCCATGAGCGTGTCCAAGTGAAAATGTGCGTCAGCAGTCAGGATTGGTCCAGTTGGTTCAACAGGTAGTTGCAGCAGACGGTCACCTTTATAATTTCTTGGTTCTTTAAAAGATTTCATAAACTGAATATGGTCTGCCGAAAGTTCCGAAAGGATGAGTGACAAAATTCTCCAGTTAATAAACGATTGGATGCAAAATTTCTTTGATCTTTTTGACATTATCCTTTGTATTGGTTGCATGACAGTGATTTCATTTACAGAGTTGAAAATAGGAATTAACTGTTGTTCTGCTGCTGAAAATTCATTCTGAAAGATACGTTCTTTTTCAGATTCCTGTAATTTCTTTTTAACGGCTAAATCAAGAAAGGAAACCAAACCATCTGGAAATTGAATATTTAAAAAACGAGCCAAATCATACAAAAATCCATTCATGAGGTGTGTCCAGATCGTTCGATGTTCTACTCCAGAGAAATAAATTCTTTCTTTTCAGTATTATGACTGATGATTATATTTCAAGTTACACATTATAATAAGTGAGGTTTGCAAAGAAAAACTTTTGAATTATCATATGACTATGATGATCATATTTCAAGTTACACGATACAACAAGTAAGGTGTAAAGAAAAACTTCGAATTGTCATATGACTGTGATGATCATATTTTAAGCTACACATTACAAGTAAGGTGTGCTTTACAAAATGATAGACTGGTAAACTTGTCGAAGATTCCTTTCTCCAAAACTGATAACTTGTTAAAGCCATTTTTGATAACGCTTTAAAAGAAATGGTCAAGGTAAGAATTTCTAAAATCGTTAAGTAAATAACTAGAGAATTCCTAAATGGACTGTGTATTTACAAAATCATGGACTGGTAAACTTATCAAATATTCCTTTCTCCAAAACTGATAACTGGTTAAAGAAAGGACTGTGCCCTCGTTTTTGATAACGCTTTAAAATAAATGGTCAAGGTAAGAATTTCTAACATCGTTAAGTAAATAACTAGAGAATTCCTAAATGGACAATGTATTTGACATTCCGTGCCTCTTTCCGTACACCACTAAAGCCTGTCTCCAACTAGCGATAAAGTATGGATGACGTCGTAATAAATAGTTGCGACGTCAGAGACAACCGTGCAGCGTCATTTTCAAAACAAACGCAGTTGATTCCTTTTGCATGGGAAATGAACGATTCTCCTGTAAAAAGGCCAGTTTCACAACGATTTTTGTTGTTGTTGAATTGAAATAATTCAAATTGTCTGGGTCAATTGAAATTTGCCAAAACCTAGAAGCTAAATCTAGAACTTTGCGGCTCCAATAGCTCCAGGTACGTACTCTAACCATGATAGTGAAGAATATATAGGTTTTGTTTTTGTGTCGTACTTTCGATAATCAACCGCAAATCTGTGCGGACTAAAATGACGGGAGAAATCCATGCGGACTGTGATGGAACAATGATTATGTTTTCTAACATTTTCTGAAATTGGTCATCCACTTTCGTTTGGAGATGTTGTGGATGTCAATAAAATGGCATTTTAACTGGCGGATGGTCTCCTCGATCTGTGCTGATAGGAATTTTTAATCCTAATTCCTTAACGTTTGTAGCGAAAACGTCAATTTTAATTTTTGTTTTTGTTTTACTTGTGTTTGTATCAAATTTACACGACGGGGTTTGTTCTGGTCAAATATCTGTATTGATTTTTCGTCAATGTCCACAACGTTTGCGACGACATAACGCCTAGGGAAATATATAGATTTATTTGTTGGATTTAACGTTTTAATAAAAGACTTACAGTTGATGAGCCGTACCACACATTTTGCAGTCATAATCGTTGGTAGTCGGTTTTAGCAAGACAAGCTCACCTTCTTCTGGAGGCATGTACTAGCAGCACGACTTCTGAATTTGCAGGCACCACTCAATTTTCTAAACATCTGGCTAAACCTAAATTTGTCCCTGGTAAACAGAGTTTAGCATTTTTGTAAGACATTTCCATTGAATTTTCTGACATGTTTATTGTGACATTGTTTGCATTTAAAAAATCAATACATATAAACAATGAATGTGGCAAGTATCAATAACGAAAAAATGGAAGTCGAAGATTTTCTTTCATTTTTACGTTTAAATGAACTTTTCCTAGGACTTTAAATCTCTGATTTCCTATACCTTATACATGTATATACGTGTGATTACCTAAGCAGATATATATGATAAGATGTAGTTCTAATTAAAGCAAAAATCAACAAAACTGTAATATGTAGTAGATAGATCATCGAACAAAATTAGTATTTGAATAATAATTGCTACTTTAGAGCAAAAATTATATTGCAATCGATGTCTTGTGTTTGATCAATAAAATTGTTTACCATTGAATTTATAATCGGAGGGGTTTCTGTGTGACCTATTGTTTTTACTATTGGTGAAATGTCGATCATATAAAAAGTTCATATTTTTGGGTCCTCATTTTTAATTTTTGAATGTTTTTTTCTTTCCAAGTTAATTTAAATTGTCGCGCATAAGTCAGAATAATAAATTTCAGGGCTCAGCAAACCAAACGAAAACTTCGCGCAATGACGCTTGAAAAGCGGAAAGCAAGTCGACCTGTGTTTTCTAAAAAGATTCTGTAAAAACTACAAAGTGGCTGCCGAGTCTTAGCCAGCTGTCGTACACAGTGACAGCCTGACTATCCTGCCACTGATTTAATTGTTTTAAAAAATAATCAATACTTCCAAAGCGTGCTGGCACGCATCGGTCGTAAATTAATTATCTTGCACCCCTTTCTGATTAACTGTCTGCAGTATTTACCTGTCGTCAGCTGATTACAGGTAAACAACATGTTCACTCCATATTGAGGTATATAAATGGATCGTTCCAAAACGGAGTGCATAAATTTTTTTTGTGTTTTACACAATATTTCTTATAATTAGTGTTTTACATAATATTTCTTTAAAATATATAATAAAATTTCACAACAAACGGTTCATGGCTATATCGTGTTTCTGTCCCTTACGGGATTGTAAAATAAATCAACAATTAAATATACCTTATGATTGGTGCTATTTAAAGTTAGAATAAAGGAAAGATTTCAAAATGCAACTTTATAGAATATCTCCCATATATAACGGCATGCTTAACTCTGATCTTGATTCTCTCCCGTGTTTATATGGGTTGTCTCTTTAATGTCTTTTTACAGAATAAACTGCACAAATAGATATCCAAATTCCATCAATACCCTTTATTCTATGACGGAAGAGATATGTAGTCGATGGGTTGTCTGTCTTGTGCCATTTACGGAATAAATTGCATAGATAGATATAAAAATCATTATATCCGCTTTATTCCGTTAAAGCCGCAATTTCTAACAAAACAGTGTCTTTCAATGCCTTTACGGGAGAGAATCAAGATCAGTATATATAGCCGCGATTTCTAATGCCTTTACGGGAGAGAATCAAGATCAGTATATATAGCCGCGATTTCTAATAAAACAGTGTCTTTCTTTAGTTCAATTATCCCAAATATCCTACTGTCTGAAAGGGATTTCCTTTGGGGAGAGCCATATAAAAAAAGGGGTATAGTATATTTTTGGGGGAAACAAATGGCAAATTAATAAATTTTCAGTTAATTTACGGGATAGAATATACAGCCCCGTTTCAGTATATTATTGTGGGAAACAAAATGACCATATTCTCATTTAATTTACGGGATAGAATATACAGCCCCGTTTTAGTATTGACCGGAGAGAGAGAGAGTAGAAATCAGTTTATAAATAGTATAATTTCTGATTGTGTATTGATTACCATGTGATCTTAAAAGTGTGGGGGCGTTATTTTGATGATTGGAGTAAACAAATAATACAATTGATTTTCCCCCTGATTACTTTTATTCCGTGAAGGTATGAATTCATTGGTTCAAAGTTTTCAAATAAAATGGTATTTTGTGCGGAAATTTTGATTTTTTACGGAATAAAGTGTATTTAGAATTAGTAAAGTTTATTAGCTTTCTTCTTTTTTTTCTTTTTTTTTTTTGCGGGAGGGGGAGGGGAACAAAATATATATATATATTTCTTGCGATTTATTCCGTTTGAGCATATTTGGGTACAAAGTTCATAATAAAAACATGGCAGCCAACGTAAAGGAGCGGAAGAAACGGGGAGAGGGAAGTTACGAAGTAAGGAAATTCGACCCCAATGAGATCAGTTTTTCAGATTTTGACAACTTATGGACATTCGCAAACTTATTTGGGAATAATTGTAATGACGTTTTGTTCAAATGGCTGAGAGAAAGGGGACTATTGGCAAGTGAGTTAGATTGTCCAAATTGCATGGAACCATGTAAAATATACAAAAGATCAAGTTCAACTGATGGTTATACCTTTAGGTGTAAAAACGGACACGAGTTCGGTATGAGGAAATATTCGTTCTTCGAGGGGTCTGGATTTGACATAAGAAATTTGTTGCTTTTTATTAAATGCTATTTAGAGGGTCACACTTTATTACAATGTGCAAAAGCAGTAAAGATGGATTATAAAAACACTTCTGTAAATTGGGCTTCTTACATTAGAGAACTTTTTGCCGAGTATATATATAGAAACTACCAAGACCTAACTTTGAGTGGCGAGGTTGAAATTGATGAGAGCCTTTTCGGGAGGAAAGTAAAATACAATAGGGGTAAACCATCTGGCACAAGGATATGGATTTTTGGGATGGTAGAGCGGTCAAGTAACAAGTTAATCATGTACCCCGTGGACAATAGATCTGCTGACACTCTATTACCCCTAATCCAAAAACATGTGGAACCTGGGAGTAGAATATTCTCCGATTCATGGGCAGCCTACCTCCAGCTGAATGAACTAGGGTATGAGCACTTCAGTGTTGTACATAAATCAACGTTTAAACAGAAATATGTAAATACCATTACAGGGGAAGAGGTGTACTGTTGTACAAACAGAATTGAGGGGGCATGGAAATTGGCCAAGGACCATTTCCGTTCTATCAATGGTTCAAACAGTAAACTCTTTGAGCAGCATCTTGCTGAAATCATCTGGAGGAACCATGTTCATCGCAGGGACCTCTATAATGCTTTCTTTGAACTACTAAAATCAGTCTACACCTTGGACAGAGCAGCCGTCTTTACTTATAAGACGCCACTGTTTGGCACTTGGACACCACCGACACGAGCTGAGGAGAAGGCTCATGAAGTAACTATAGTTCAGGGGAGCGACGTAGAGTCAGATGGAGAGCTGTCTAACACCACTCCAGCTGTAGTTCAACCGGTAACACAACAGGAAATAACCCCTCCTTTCGTAAGTAAGAGGAAAAGAGATACACAAGAGGCAGGACCCTCTAAAGCCAAAGCACCGGTAATTACCATCTCAGATGAGGAAACGGACGAGGAATTCTATAAAATGTTCTTTCCCGATGGATATAAACCATTACAAAGAAGCAAAAAGGTAGAAAAGAAATCGAGTAAAGATGTGGTAGGAAAAGGCAAAGGAAAGGGCAAAGGAAAATCAAGTCACAACAAGAAAAACCAGTACACAAAAGACGCCTTTGTGTACCAATTTTCTAGTGATGACGATTTCGTATAAGGTGAGTACTTTTTAAATCAGTCATTGATTTTCAACACAAGTAACAAGATGTCCACCAATAGCCGTAACAGAGAAATACATGATCAATGGATGTTGATTCAAGACATTATTGGACCTGCAAAGAAATGGCCAGTTAAAATTCGCCGCTTGTTTTGGACCAGGAATATTCCTCACTTTGAAAGAGTGCTCCTTGCAGCATTTTGCTATGTAAATGGTTTGAACCCCGTTATCATGACAGAGTGGGCAGAATTAATGGGTCTTTGTAGAGATGAACTAGCAACTCGACACCTGGCAGCCTTGTATCCACTATTCGCACAGAGAAATTATACATTGTATTCCTACAATGTTACTATGGGCCGATATGAGTATCTTGACGGCACTGTACGTCATTATACTCATAGAAGCGAACGAAATTAGGTTAGTTTACTAAGGTATTGAAAGACACTGTTTTATTAGAAATTGGGGCTATATATACTGATCTAGTTAGTTTTTAAATCCTTTTCTGTTGATACAATATATTCCACGCAAATAGATTATCAAAAAATAACATGCAGTTGTACTGATATATGCGTAATTTCTTTCTTTCAGGAAACCACGACAGAGTTGTATATAGCATGTATATAGTTTGTTAGTTTACACAGTAGTTCCAGTTTTCAATGGTGGAGGATTTTAAATTGTTTCCAACATATTTAACAGACACAGTTTGTTTCAACGGCACCACAAGGTAAGGAGTGAAGTAATAAAATCTTTCCTTTATCCATTTTTTTAAAAACAGCACTAGCGACACCTTCAGGATGTATTCAGATTATTCTCTCCCGAAATAAACATTTATGGGACAGAATCAAGATATAGCCCGGTTCATTAGTAACAATTTAATCACGAATTATTGTGCCCAGTCTTTTGGCCCTGGTTACGATTTGTATTAGCTACTACGATGACAGCGTTCTCCAACAAAATCAAAAGTTCAAGATTAATAGCAGCCAATATGTCACTGTAGAGTTCAAGAGTATAAGTTACCTGTATTATGCCTCGAGCAGGTTAGACGAGTCGTTTATATCGTATGTTCAATGTGTGTTTCTGGCGAATAGTCTTTCAAAACTAATAGATTATTGTGTTTTAAACTTCAGACATGGGCGTATTTCGTCTCATTAATAATGGAACAGGCAAGACGATTTGAAAAGAACTTCCATTCCTATCTGTATCCTATCGGGGGGATTTTATTGTTCTCATTGTATTATCTGGGTGCGTTGAAGTTTGCGCCTTTCATACCGTGTCTGTTGTTACAAAGTCGTCTGCCAAAGCCTTTTTCTCTTTGCTACTTCTATTTCCTCACTAATATTTTTGTGTTATTTATATAAGGCATTTTGTGGTTATTTTATGTTTTTAGGACGGTCAATTTCCTATTGTAAGTCTGTGGAATGGTGGAACTGGACAGAAATACAGTTATTCAAGTTAAAAGACTAGGTTTATTACCCACGAAAGTTATAAAAACTTATTTCCAGTGGGGTCCTTATAAATGAAAAGACTACCATTACACACCAAGCTTGGCACAGATAAATATCGCAAAGCAAGTAAAATTTATCAGAGATAGGCTTAGAGCTACTTCGCTTCTTACAAGAGTTGCCTACTCGAAGGGAAGCAAACCAGATGCCAGATGAATTTAATAAGTTCAAATCACGAACTGTATACGGTCAACATCACAAAAAGGTACTTTGCGGAACAGACCATAAGAGATGGATTCTTGACGACGGGATTAAGACGGTGGCCTACGGACACTACAAAACCTTGTAAAATAAATAAAATGTTAAAAGGTTGATTGGGCTATTGTTAGAGCAAATAATGACACAAAATGCAATGTCGACAAACTTGTTTTTCAACAAAACAAAAACGCGTCATATAAAACATAAACTGAATGAGGTATATCATAGCTTTTATAAGAACATAACTCAATTCAATAGATCATCATATGTACATGTAAATAATTAAAATTTAAGAAAATCTCAACATTTAGAAAGCCTCATATATAGCAAATGCTTTTACAATAACTCGACTAAGAAAATCACAACATTTAAAAACGCATCATATATATAGACAATGCTTTCCAAAGATTCAGATCAACATAATGGAACTACTATAGGGGGTTTCTTAACCCCCATATATCGAACCAAACTATAACCCCCATTATGCTGTGAAGGGGGTTCAAGTAACCCAAAACGTATATAACCACTACCATATATACTTATAACCCCTACATTCTCATCAACGACGATTATAACCCCCATATTTCGAACCAAACTATAACCCCAATTATGCTGTGAAGGGGGTTCAAGTAACCCAACACGTATATAACCCCGACCATATATACTTATAACCCCTACATTTACATCAACGAATTTTGTAATTCATATATTCTCAAGGAGGTTAAATAACCCCAACAACTATTTAACACCTATTATATATATTTTTTAAGTTTGTTTAAGTCGCCGTCAAGCCTGATCGAGATTTGTTTAATGTGGCCCCATACATATAACGCATCGCATCAAATCGTCAGTACACTGAATTCTTCTTTGCATTGTGTCTTTTACTACTTTACAGTTTCTTTGTCACAAACTGACGATGATTCAAGGAGGAGATGTATCACTTGCTTAAGGGTATCCACGTCATGAACGTCACAATCTCTCTGTTTCAATTCTTCATTTTCCTTCGATAATCGGGCGCACTCCTCCTTTAATGTCTTTATTCTTTCTTGCATGGTAGCTAAGGAGTTATTTCTCTTTGTGAGCAACTTTTCGCATTGCTGGTGATCCATCCTTAGGTCTGTAATTGTGGTTTCCATTTCGGAAATTCGTTTCTTCAAGTCCATGTTTTCTTGGGTAAACTCTGCATCTTGGGTGTGCTGTTCATACAGAATCTGGTTTATCTCAGTTAGTGTTGTAATTTGACATTTGAGATCCTTCATGTCGGGGGCTATCGTGTCTCGCAGATATCTCATGATGTCCCTGTCTGCCAGTGGGTGTAGTTGGTAAAATGTTTCTAATTCCTGTTCGAACTTGGAAGTGTAGTCAAGATGATACGGCCCCCTAAGAGCAAACCGCCACATTGCTGAAACCCTATTAAAAAATCTGAAGTCAAAATTTATATGAGTTACGAGTATATATACATTTTTGTATGTCCATAATAACTGTGGTATCATTAAAAAGTTAAGAAATCTCGATTTTTACAAATGTCATAATATGGGTGTTAACAACCCCCCAACATTCTGAAACCCAACCTATAAATTTATCACCCATTATATATACTCATGTTATTTAAATATAAAAAAAATCCTGGGGGTCAGTTAACTCCTATATAATGTGAAGGGTTATAGTACATATGGTAGGGGGTTATTTACATGTTGGGTTACTTAGACTCTCTTCACAACATAATTGGCATCAGTAATCATTTATACTTACAGGAAACACACATCCATGTTATTCATATTGTAACACAAATTAGGAAACAAAAACTACATTTTTATATAATTTTACTGACTTGAAAACCATTACACAGAGAATGAAACAGTTTTCTTTCTTTGTTATATGGTAAAGTTATTTGTTCAATTTGTGGTGTACTTTAAGATAGTGGAGCCTTTGCTTCACTATCTTTTACTGTTGCAGTTCAACCTCCTTTTCCTTGTATTTGCCAGGTTGGAATGATATTCTACCTGAATATAGATATTGTCCACTCTTGTGTTTATTAACCTCTGAATTTTTTCTAAACACTCTATTTCTTCTTGATCAGGATTCCTGAAAACAAATTAAATTTAAAATATATATTTTTTTTGTTCCAGTCACGTACTTTTGAGACACCTTTGTGTTAAACATGATAGAAATCAAATAGAGAAAATGTGTATGCCACAGTGTTAAAAGCGAGTGAACAATTTTTACATTAATATTTATTTCTTTATCTTCAATATTATGAGCCCAACAATGCCACGATGCTTGACACAATGTGTTTATACCGTTATAACATTATATGAACGAGCGTCATGCAGTGTCATACATGATGCTCGGTGATTTCTCTGCTCCAAGTTGGTTAAGGTTATCCTAAAGAATGTTAATCTACATTCTTAAAGGGATTGGATTACACCCTTTAGGAGTGGTGATAGGTAATGTAACTGGCGTTACGTATTGTCATATTCAAGCGTTACTTTAGCATACCAATAATGTGTAATTTTACACAAAAGATAGTCATTCTCCCAGCTTTGTAGTGTATACGATGAGCAAACAACTTCTTCAGGAAACTTTATTATACAGAAGAACAATGTTACACCTTAATTTTTAACTAAAGTGAAAAACAACACCAGAAGTGGTGACGTTACACCATTTAAAATGTTGTCTCACACCCGCCTTTATCAATCTTTTTCCTGAAAAATATATATTACATACTCGTAGAAGTGAAATGATTTTACTTTTTCATGTACCTTAAACAAGCATATATTTCTTGTTGGCCTAAAATAGCACATAGAATTACCAAATAATATACAAAAATGTAGTCAATAGGGGAAATATTCACACTTCTTTCTTATAAAACAACGGATGTTTCTGAATTTTTAAATATAGAATATATTTTCATCTATGGTAAAATATTAAAAATGCAAAGAATACAGACTGTTGATCAAGACTGGAATTAAAACATGTTTCGACTGAAAAAAACATGTTCATTTTATCTCAACAGAATCCCGGAATAGAAGCGACAAGTACGCCTAGAGTGAATATGAAAGGAACTACAAAAAAGGCGCAAACTGTAGAAATGATTAAGGAGAATCAATACTTCTAAAGTACATGAACATGATGGAGAGAAAACTAAGCAGTCAGACAAGGTATCCAATTATATCTTCTAAAAGTTATAGTTTTATGCAAAATGTTAAGTTTTTTGCAGTTATTAACACAATTCTCATTCCAGGACTCTCAATCTACAGAACTTTTGGGAAAGAAACAAGCTTTCATGTACAAATGTATGTACTAACATAATTTTCATTTTCACTTTAAACACATTTTAGAAAGAACTTGAACAGTACATAAAAATTATTTTTCGTTGTTTTTAGGTCTTCGATAGTGTCGCAGTACGTCAAAGTACAGACTCTGGAAATGACGGATTGACAGCATCTTCTTCAGAGTATCCAGCTCAAGAGGTATGTGTAGCTACATGTAGGAACATCATTTTCTAACGTACAAATTCAGAATTCAATGATAATGTGTTTTTGCTTATCAATCATATTTCATTAAAAATAATTCAATATTTCACTCAAATTTAAATTAACAAGAAATCAAACAAAGAAATGTATTTATTTATGTTTTTATAAATCAGAAAGTATCAATCATAATTTTGATATTCATTTTTCAGAAAGACCTTCCGATTGCATCCACAGTTGCAAGCGAAGTTAAAATATCTTAATGTACTTTCTATTCTCATATTTACATTTATATCGCGTCTAAGTTTTGTATTAATATATTTGCTGTTTTATTAGATATTTCTAAAAAAATATTCCAAAAGATCATTCATTGCAATCGACTCTGTGAAACCGAAAGCATTTTTTAAACAAATTGGCACACTAAACATGTAAATTGTTATAGCACATATTTAGTAAAACATGTAAAATAACCACAGTCACTTCTTAATTACACTTTTAAGGTCGAATGTGTACTTTTCCTACAATTACATTTCTACGGAAGGTTAACCTAATGATCTTTGATTTTCATATAAGTTATTATTTTTTACAGTTTTAATATGTCTGTTGGTGCTCTTCCTAAAAAAAAGTTGGATGCTCGTGTAAGAGAGTAGGTGGGGGTGATGTGGAAAGTGGTATAGTTCTTGCGATGCAGGAAGTACCTGTTCCTGCAAAATTATCCTAAATTATTTGATCCTCTTTTGCAGTGATAATACTTATTTCGGCATGTATATGGATTTGCAGAGAAAAAGAGCACCTAAAGATACAGATTCAAATGTTGTATATGAACAGTACTGGTCTAAAATCCAAAACTCTTTTGAAATGAACGATTTGTAAATTTCAAACTATTTAGAAGTTATCATTGTTTTACTGGCTTCCGCATTATTAAGTGCTCGTCAGTTGCGACAGCTTATTAGGACATATTTGTTGCCACCCCAACCACAACCTATTCCACATCATCCTCCTGCACAACAGATGGCACAACCAGTTCCTGCTCAACAGACACACCCTCCTGCACAACAGATGCCACAACCAGTTCCTGCTCAACAGACACACCCTCCTGCACAACAGATGCCACAACCAGTTCCTGCTCAACAGATACACCCTCCTGCACAACAGATGCCAATTCCTGCTCAACAGACACGCCCTCCTGCACAACAGATGCCACAACCAGTTCCTGCTCAACAGATACACCCTCCTGCACAACAGATGCCACAACCACCCTCCTGCACAACAGATGCCACAACCAGTTCCTGCTCAACAGATACACCCGCCTGCACAACAGATGCCACAACCAGTTCCTGCTCAACAGATACACCCTCCTGCACAACAGATGCCACAAGCAGTTCCTGCACAGCCCATTCAACAACCACCACCTCCATTAAGAAGCAACCGTTTAAGAAGACCACCAAATAGATATAATGTTTAGAAAATTATATAACAGTGTATATTTAGCTTTTTTTATATAAAGTCGTTCAGATCATGAAGCGTATACAGGTTGAACATGAACAGTTCAATAAAAGAGACATATAATTTTTTTTTACTTTATATTCAAAGAAAATTCCATTTCTTTTACATATTAATTAATGATGTATTTTAAACTTTTAAAGGAACATTGTACAGCAATAAGTTGTGAACGCCTTTATATATGCCTATGTATTATAAAGTTTGAAAACTTACCTGTCCTCAGCCACACTAGTAATTACTTCCAATATCCTCCTTGCCACTGGAGTGTCTATTGCATTACATGTATAGTACATTCCATATAAGAATTGGGCATTTCTTTTGAAAAGCAAGAACCACCACATATCCTGTGGACTGTGCAAAATGCGGTGAAAAGTTTCTACTAAATATTGCACAAATAAAACATGGTATGCTAAGTTCACAAATGTGTTCATTTCCTCCTTTAAAAAACACTTTCATTGCAAAGCTTGCAATGTTGAAGTACATCCACATGAAATATTGATGATAAAGCCATTTTTTCTCTACCAAGCAATGAATAAATTATTTTTTTACTGTCTCAGTTACATAAAGTTTTATATCTTGATTAAAACAGGTAGGGGAAGGAATTGATTGGAAGGTGTGGTCAAATGTTTAAAATACTTAAGGTATTTTATAACAAAGACTTTAATTCCGTGTATTACATGAATATCTTCGAAATTTTGGTTGAAGTTTGAAGTTTGTTGTTGCTCATTTGGGGGGGGGGGGCATTGTTTTGATTGATTTGTCGAATTGAAAGGTGTTGTTGCTTATTTTATACCGGAAAATGCTTTATTATAAATTTTAAAACGAACAGTTTGATCCCATGTATTACGTTCATTTATTTGAAGAAATTCCAATTTGTCAGTTTTATGATTTAAATTAATTTTTACTATGCATATGATGTCTGAAGAAGCTATCATACATTTATTGTTTAAGACGTTTAAGGATTCTTGGTACTGAAAAGCATGTTTTTCTTAGTTTTTATCGGTTTTCTTATTTTTGCAGTAGCTTTTAATAATCATGTTTATATTGTATACTGTAAATGCGGAAATTTTGAACTATTTGTCCAAAACTCTCAAGTAAAGACTATGGTTCCCACGTGAAAATCCATCAATATTGCCGCTGTAACAGGCACCAGTTTCAGCTTAACTGAGTTTCTAAGTGTAAATGAACAGAAAGGTGTCTCCTCCATTTATTTTGGTAACAAATATACTAGTAAAAAAATCAAACATAAGCACATTATTTCAGTTTCATTAATTAAAGATTTTAATCTTTGTTTTCTTTCTACTGCAGGTAGTAACCCTGCACCACTAGAGCCAACTGTGCCTCCTGCAGACAATACGTTCACAAACTTGCATATATGGGACTTCATTTCCATTATTTTATCTCGATTCTTAAATTTTTAGAGTAACTTTGCATGTTTCTTTATGTCCTCAGTCATTCTCTCTTCTACTTGCTTGACTTGGTTCATTCGGTACTCCTCCACAAATTTTCCATCCACTTCTGAATATTTTGAAACGTTCATTATGTAAGTTGTTGTCAAAATGAATTTGATTTCAGTTTAAGCAGTTTATATAAAACCATTCCATCCACATTTATGTTCATAAATAGTCAAGATATTCAAAGGGATTACATTCCGAACATTGAAAGAAACCCATTTGATTTTGGTGGTCTCTATCAGGACATCCTACTGGTGCCTCGTTTAATTCGGGAACAAAGTCTCACATAACAGATATACAGTCGCTCAATTGACTCCATTTTTCCATATTAAGGACGATTCCTCTTTTGGTGGGAACCGGTTTTTCAGAATCTTTCGGTTTCCACCAGTGTCTGATATTAATTACGGGGTATTTGTTATTGCTATGTTAGTATCACCCCCTAAATGGATGGTCTTTTCTTCTTCTGAGAGTTTTGCTAAGAAATATTTTTTGAAATATTCATCAATCTCCTCTTGCTTGCTTTCCAGCATTCGCCATCTAGGTAACTTGAGCGTAACTCCTTTCTTTGTAGGATCTTTCTTTTGATCCTATCTGATATAATGTCGAATATAAATTTGCAATTTATCATTGTATGTTTTGGCTACAACATATATCTCATCTCCAATGTGTATCATGGTTTCTGATTGAGGATATACCACTAGTGTATCATCGTTATCAGTTCGGCTTCGGTTTGATTCATCTCTTGCTGTGTCTTCGTTGTTTGTTTTTATTCTCTTCGTATCATTTATTATCTCGTCTAAAATTCGTTTTCAAGACATTTCCTATGTACTAAGAACAGATTATGATTCAATAGTGTTTCAACGTGATATATATATACGATTCAGGTAGTTAATGACATACACATTCCTTAGGATTTTTATGAGGTCCTTAAATTTTAATCTTTGATGTGGTTGCTTGATGAATATAGTTTGTCAATCAACATGATACATTTATTATCCATTAACTATGAAGGAATTTTGTATGACATTGATGAAGTTGTATTTATGGTGGCAATTACTTTTTTACCTTTGATTTGTCACTCATACTTGACAGGTTTATTGCTCATTTGCGTAAGGGGGTTTTGTTGTTTACATCGTAGGTAACATAGGGGACTTTTAATGTGACGTCATAATTCTGTCAGCCAATGAAATCGATAACCCAAGAAGCATTATACTTCTCTGGAGTATACATATATTCGGAATCGAATATCGAACTGATAAGTTTTGATAGATTCAACATGGATTCGTGGTTATCAACATATGGAAATATGAACAAGATCATTATAAGGAAAGGAAATGGAGATTTATGTCATCGCATTACAGATATCTACCATGATATGATTGTTGCTGGCGAAAAGTGTTTAAGTTGCTTGTCATGTCGACAAATTTATGCAAAAACTTCTTGAAGAAGATTGGGTTTGAAAGTTTTGGCCCTGGCATTGCTGACGAGTAATTAATTTATGAAATGTGCGCATCCGATGCATCAAAATCGGTATGAAATGTATCACACTGCTACTTATTCAAACTTGAAATTTTCTGTTTAACGAGATATCGGTGAGATGGAATCCATCTCTGTGGGCGCCGCCTGAAAAACATGTAGCTTGTGGTTACAAATAGCAAGTGGTATGGCATACAACAAAAATTCCACAATAAAAACCAGTGTTTGACTTTGAGGTCAAAGTTAAAGGCCAGAGGTCACAATACATGGAACGCGACATGTCTTGATGTGGTCTACCATCATGCCAAATATTTAAAGCCAATCCGGAAAAAAAACAAAACGAATTACAACCTGGACATGAATAAGTTTTAAATAACAATAATTTGACCTTGAGGTCAAAGTTCGAAATCAAAGGTCACACTCCACGGTACACGACACGTCGTCTTGAGGTGATTTACCTACAGGCCAAATAATAAAAGCCTACTTCAAAACACAAAAAAAAATTACGGCCCGGACACGAATTCGTCATTCAAAAAAAAAAATTGAGATTGAGGTCAAAGGTCACAAACCATGGTACGCAACACATGGTCCTGAAATGGTCTACTCGCATGCCAAATATTAAAAGCCTATCCCAAAAGACAAAAAAAGTTACAGCCCGGAGACGAATTTGTCATTCCTAAAACAATAATATGATATCGAGGTTCAAGGTTAAAGGTCAAAAACCATGGTACTACGCATTGTCTTTAGGTGATCTACTAACGTCCCAAATATTAAAAGTCTACCCCAAAAGACAAAAAAGTTACAGCCCGGACACGAATTTGTTGCGGACGGACGGACGGACTGATCACTATTGGGCGTCCTACACTTTGTAGGCCCTAATTAAGTTTATAATGATATTCAATTTTTTGTGGTTTCCTCGACTATTATTGGAAAGTGTTGCCGCAATTATTTTGAGAGGACAAATCGCAGTGGAGTCTCCTCTGACGTGTCAGCGGGTCAGATATGCAATTAAGATCAACAATTAAACGATACACTTTCCAAATGTGTATTGACATCTCCATTTCCGTATATTTGGTGTTGGCTATTCATAGCCAAACACTATTGATTTTCCTCGTTCGCCAATATGTTTATTAGCGATATGATAATTTCATGCTTTCAGTAATGTTGGTTAGCTTACGCTAAATAGCCGACAAAAATAATCGACTCTGGCACATAAAACAAATGTTTGTTTGATATATGTATATTTTTTCTTTAGTAAAATTCCTCAGTAATGTATTCAGTGATGAGTGTACAGTACAAAGTAAAGAATAAAACAGTCTCAAAGAGAAAAGTCCTTGAATATGGCACATTTAAACTTCCGTTCTATCTTCCCACATCTATTTGAAATGGAAAATAAAAATACAGATTCAGTTTTTATGCTTACCTAATAATTCTGCAGATACAAAACAGAACATTCATGTTGTGTACAGCATATAATAGCCTTTCAAGAAATTGGTTATTGGTAAGACAAAACAGAACAAACAAAAACATGGATAGTTCTGGTTAGAGATATAGCACAATAATGTGCATAACAATGTAAATAGAACATCATATGGGAATATTATTTCACTAATGTAATATTGGATACATTGATCTTTATCTTTTAACAAATTCAAGAATTACACTGGTCTTATAAGAGCTACAACTTTATGATTTTTTTTTTCAGTTGAAGATGTCCGAATACCAACAAGACCCTACAAAAACTACTACCACGACTGCCCCACAGGTAACATAATTTAATCCTTGCCTAATATTTCCATTGTTTAATTCAATCATCCATGATTTTTCACTTTAACAAATTAAAGAACATAGAGTGTAGTATTAGAGTGTTCTTATATTTTCTTTTAAAGATTATGATTTTCTGTTATTATCATTTTTTTTCCGTTAACGATGCCCAAAAACATCCAAAAGAAAGTGTAAAAATAACTACTACGGCTTCATTACAGATAACTATTTAATTTTGAATACCTACCCAACATTTCCATTTGGAACTCATTCACCCATTCCTGATTCGGGCGCTGGTGATGGCGATTATATGGTGGCGGTGATGACATTCGTCTTGGAGAGGGTGTTGATATTTGCCGAGGAGGTGGGGGTGCTATCTTTTTGCACATCAACTATGGCATTATTTATCTTTCCTCTGCAATTGATAGAAACATCACCTTCATGGTACATGATACATCATTGTGCATTTTTTTCAGACTGTTACGTCCGGGTTACTAGTAAAAGATGTTAGTGAAGAGGAGATTGGTTGGCTATATTCAACAGTCGGTCTGATAGTTTGTAATTTGTTTGCTTTTGAATTGTATAATTGCATTTACATAAAATGAAAAGAATCACACAAACACTCCATGTTTTAATATTTTCTTTGAATCATGACCAAACGCGTTTGGGCGCAAAAAATTCTTCCCTTGAACATTTGATGTAATTTTGTCATATGACGGTTTTTTATTTATTTTTGTCAGTCAACATCAATCAAATCAGATTACTTGTCACCGTTATTAATACAGATGTGTAAAGATAAATTACTATAATTTTGAAACCAGAACATATTTCTTACAGTTTATTTGCATATCATACTATTGATGGGCTTGACAGCCGTCGTTAGACAGCGTCCACTCGAATTGGGTTCAATTGTTGTTGAATATTGTGGCTGAAATAGTTGCTACACCTCAGATCGCAGCACCTCCACAAATAGTAGCTCAAACACAAAGACGAAGGATCAAAGACAGCCACCCCAACAACCCCTCAGGCGTTCAAACAGACAAAGGCGACAGGTTCAGAATCAGAGAGTAACTTTGTAATTTCCTACATTATTTCTAAAGCTCAACTTTCTTTCAGTGTCTCTACTACCATTTCCTTTATTGTGTCTTTAGTCAATACCACTCTCCTCCTCCAGGTCCTGTAACAGTTGATACAGCATGACAAGTTTTTCACTGTTCGGCCAGTAAAGGCACCATTTTCCAGCAGTCTCCTGGAAATGGTGTAGGAAGTGGGATGTGGCTGTCACTTCCCGATGCGGCAGTCTGGTTGCGTCCACTCGAGACCATATAGCTATTACTGTCGCCCTTGAATCATTGCACAGGTGCATGCGTCTGGTACACGGCTTGTTCTGCAACTTCGTCTGGTGTATAGCTGAGTTTAAACTTTGTCGAATACCTCATGTTTGGGTATATTTATACTATTAAATATGAAATTATAATCCGATAAATTGCTATTACCTTAATTATCTGGAAATTCATCTTAAATTTATGTTACAAATTGTGCTAATCTTTTTTTAGTTCGTATGTGATAAGGTATGTTCACTGCTCAAGGTTGACCGTCCCCTCCTGGCACTATGGCTTTCTCTGCATCTTACAGTGACCACCATGTTATAGCTTAAATACTGCTGAAAGTATCGATAACCACTATTCAATCAATCTATTATTAGCAATATGTCGTGTGGGTTATCCCCTCATCTGTTAAATAAGAATGTTTTTGGTGAAATGGCTGAATAAAATTAATTCTTATTCAATACTATTCTTCCATGTATATTTTGGTGCTTACTAATTACTTATTTGCGTTGCATATATATGCACAGTTATATAAAAGCCAAGGCCTTACAAGCCTGATCTGAACTCAAATTTTGCAGTTCCCTCCAACGTATAAATAATCTTGTCCATTGAGATGGTTTGACGAGTCGTTTATGCGCTATGTTCAGTGTGCGTCTCTGGCGAATAGACTTTCAAAACTAATGGATTATTGTGTTTTAAACTTTAGACATGGACG